>JASAUF010000481.1:1537500-1680000 GCA_030180095.1 Magnolia changhungtana
GAGATTAACGTCTTATTTAAAGGCTCAAACATTTTGTTTACCCTTGAAGATTCGAGTGCTAATCCAAGTTTATCTTTAGCTGGTTCAGGGGCTTTATGCCTGCATCTGTACTTCGGAAATGCTGTTTCCTCCTTTTAGTTTTAACTAATGCATTTTGTTATTCTCTCTCTTTCTCTCTCTCTCAAAAAGAAAAAAAGAAAAGAAAAAAGTTTTGTGTTCAGAAGTCAGCCTCTATTTTGTTTAGTTTTATCTTCTTGGTGAATTTGTGGATGTAATCCTTCTATATGTATGGAGTTGTAGAGAAGTTCAATTGTGTATCGCATGTTTAACATCTGATCTTGATGTAAAAAAAACCTACTATAGAAGGGTACTAATTCTTCTTAGAAGTGGATTTGTTTTTTGTGCAATTAACAGAGTGTTACACCCACACATGCATATGTATGTACTTTCACGCATTAATAGTTGCGTGACGTGCATGTTGGTCCCTAGTCTGGGTAAAGGAAGAATGTTGATGTCAGGTGGGCAGCCAGTCGCCAAACTTTTGCTGGGCAGTCATGAACTCTGACCCCAAATAACTAGGACAAGGCTCTATGATAATGATGATGATGATAATGATGATGATGATGATATATATATATATATATATATTATATATATATATATATATATAGGAAAAGGTACAATGCGCTCGAGCTGACGATAAGCTCCCGTGAGGTCGAGCTGTGTGGGCCCCACCGTGATGCGTGTCGACCATCAACACCGTGCATTTGATGGGTCCCCTTTAAATTATGGGATATCCCAAAAATCAGCCGTATACGGAACTCAGGTGGGCCATACCATCTAAATTATGTGAAGACACCGTTAAAACATATAAAAGCACTTGGTGGAGCCCACCTGAGTTTTGCATGCGCTTGAAACTTGTGCGAACCCTCATTCAAGTGGGACACACATAATGGATGGGCTGGATTTGCAAACCACATCTCAGTGGGCCCTCAAAAATGGTTATGAATGTTTTAATGGTGCACGGCCCCTCTCCACTTCTGTATGTGGTGTGGCCCACACAAGTCACGGATTGACTTGATTTTTGAGACCTAGGCCCACGATGGAATGGTGCATTTGACTGATGGGGTAGATGTTCGAAACGCATCACGGTGGGGCCCACACAGCTCGACCTCATGGGACGGACTCGTGAGGTCGAGCGCATAGTACCTTTTCCCTATATATATGAGAAATGCTCACACACAACTAGTTGGACCGTGATTTTTGGTCCAACTAGCTGGGCATTTAATGAAAAAATTCCCCCTTTTATACAATGCATACACCTATATTGATGGATTTTAGAATGCATGTCATAGTTATGTAAAGTGGCATATGTGTTAAGATCTAAGCCATTCATCAGTTAGGATCCACTAAGGAGAACTTATATGCTAAAAACTAAGAAACTACACTTTTAAGAAAAGTACAAGTGTGCATGTTAAATCTAGATAATTGGACTATTTTATTAACAACCCATTATTTTCATTAGTATTTGACATGTTTGATCATATGATCATCATTTTTTTTTTTGCCCCTAAGAAGTTGATAATGTAATTTATCTAATGTACGGATCTGATTTTTAGTTGGATGGTCCAAATCTATAATAAGTGTGTAGTCCATTCTACATTTAATGAAAAAAAAAAAACTCTCTTAATTAATGTAAGTAAATGCTTCCATGGTAGACTAATTACATTTTGGCATGGAAAAGGGCCCACAGCTTGAGTGGGCCCATCATTGCATTAATGTAAAATCAACCCCGTCCATTAAGTATGTCACCCCATGTTAGATCACGGTCTCAAATTTCATTCCCATCCTTAGTTCAGGTGAATCACATGATTAGAAAGAGTGTATATGGAAAGGTTCACCCTCTAAACTATTTCCATTAGTGTGGCTCACATGAATCATATACGGACTTCATTTTTGGGACTCAGGCTTAATTTTGGTGTGATATCTAATGGCTGGAACATATTTCATAGTTTCTTTACGATGGGCCCTGAAAAAAATCAAGAGCGGAGGTCTCTCTCCTAATTGTTCCTATTGGTGTGGCCCATCTGAACCACTGATTAGCCTAATTTCTTTGCTCCGAGCCTATTACTGGATTACACGTTTAATGGTCGGAGTGGATCTTACATACATTTAAGAGTGGGCCCGTAAAAAATCTGAGGTGGGGGTGCGTGTGGTACATGTTCCCAAAATATTACCATTTGGCGTAATTTAAAGTTATAATTAATAATCATAATGCTGGCATAGAGGTGGCGTTGTTTTGGTAATTAATCCTCGTAATGCCGATCCACGAGTGATTTAAACGCAGCTTTGAAAAAGAGTGGCCCCTTTGGGTAGGCTGACTATGGTGTTAAGAACATCTGATGGGTCACCCCACTTTATGCCTAGGGCTCGAATTTCAGGCCCATCCATGCTTCAGGTGGACCACACAACTGGAAATAGTTGATAAAGAAAAGTTCACCCTCCAAACTATTTACGTTGGCGTGGCCTACTCGAAAGATGAATGGATCTAAATTTTGTCCCTATATAAGTTCTCCTTAGTGGATCATAACTAATGAATGGCTTAGATCTTAACAAATATGCCACTTTACATAACTATGACATGCATTCTAAAATCCCTCAATATAGGTGTATGCATTGTATAAAAGGGGGAATTTTTTCATTAAATGCCCAGCTAGTTGGACCAAAATTCACGGTCCAACTAGTTGTGTGTGAGCATCTCTCTCTCTCTTTATATATATATATATTCATGCTCCCCTGCGCACCTACGCACGTGCGCACCTTTGCACACATGCCATGGCTGTCTAATCTGAACGGTCCATGTGATGAAGAATCCCATAAAACCCTATGTCACAAATTTTCACCCCGATCTAAAATTTTGGTGGGCCATAGCAAAGAGAAATGCAAATCAAGGGAGGAAACTGTTTTCATTTTTCATGGCCCATCAAAGTTTTAGATCAAATTAAAACATGGGACCGGGGGGTTTCACAAGGTGCTGCTTCACATGAACGGGTCAGATTTTGGATCCACATCACGTATGATGGGTTCTCAAAAAAGTTTGTATGTAGTACGTACGAACTAGTTCGCATGTGAGCGTTTCCGTGTGTGTATATATATATATATATGAGAAATGCTCACACACAACTAGTTGGACATTACATTTTCGTCCAACTAGCTATGCATTTAATGAAAAATTTCTTCTTAATTAATGTAAGTAAATGCTTCCATTACATACTAATTTCATTTTAGCATGGAAAAGCGGCCGTGGCTTGGGTGGCCTCATCATGGTGTTAATGTAAAATCAACCCCGACCATCATGTATGTCACTCCATGTTAGATCAAGGTCTCAAAATTTATCTCCATCCGTAGTTCAAGAGGACCACACGATTGGAATCGGTGTACATGGAAAGGTTCACCCTCCAAATAGTTTCACTTAGTGTGGCTCACATGAATCATGTATGAACCTAATTTTTGGGACCTAGGCTTACTGTTGGTGTGACATCTAATGGTTGGAATAGATTTTGTTATGATGGGCCCTGTAAAAATCAAGGGTGGATGTCTCTCTCCTAGTTATTCTCATTGGTGTGGCCCATCTGAATCACGGGTGAGCCTGATTTATTGGTACTAGGCCTATTACTTGATTATACATCTAATAGTCGGAGTGGATCACACATACATATCAGGTTATTTAGGCCTATAATAAAAAAATCAGGGGTGGGAGTTCGTGTAGTTTCTGTTTCCAACACACTACTATTAGGCATAATTTAAGGTGGTAGTTAATGCTCATAATGCTGGATTAGCTGTTGAAGTAATGTCACCACGTTCTGTGGGCCCCACCATGTGTCGTATCCACACCGTTCTCATCCGTTTGGAGAGATCATTTTAAGGCATGAGTCAAAGAATGATGTAGATCCAAAGCTCAAGTGAACCCCACCACAGAAAACAGTGGGAACAATGTGACGCCTACTGTTGAAACTTTTATAGGGCCCGCCATGATGTCTATTCGAGATCCAACCTGTTTATAAGTTAACACAGACATGGAATAAGGGAAAACACAAATATCAGCTTCATCGAAAACTTTTGTGGCCTCAAGATGTTTTCAAGGGTAGGCATTCAATTCCCAATGTTTTCTGTGGTGTGGTGCACTTGAGCTTTTGATCCGGCTCATTCTTTGTCTCATGCCATAAAATGATCTCTCCAAATGGACGGACGGTGTGGATACAACACATACATCATGGTGGGGCCTAAAAAGCATTACGATAGGCCCTGGGAAAATTTTAATGGTGGGTATTCAATGTCTACTCTTTTCTGTGGAGTGATCCACTTAACATTTGGATCTACTTGTCAGGATGGCCGAGTGGTCTAAGGTGCCAGACTCAAGTTCTAATGCTTTAAAAAAAAAAAAACATTTGGATCTACTTCATTTTTAAGATCATACGTTGGAATGATGCGTAAAAACTATTTGATGGCGTGGATAAACAGCGCATACATAAAGGTGGGCCCCACGGTCAGGTAAGCACCCCACTGCTTTGTAACCAGGTAACACTGATCCACTCCCCCACCAATATCAGGAATGCCCGACATTTTTGGGAACCAACCGTCCAAAAGGTCAACCATTTATATTTGCACAGGGCCTACCGTGATGCTTACCACTAAATCTACTCCGATCATTGGATACGTAATCCTGTGAAGGGTCCAGAGCCAAAAAAATCAGGCTAATATGTGATTCAAGTGGGCCATACTAATAGAAACAGTTGGGAGAGACGTCCACGCCTTGATTGTTACCAGGCTCACTGTGATGAGCATGTGAAATCCATTCCAACCATTGGATTCCACACCAGATTCTAAGCCCGATGACTAAAATGAAGGCTCATGAATGATTCAAGTGGGGCCATACCAAGGGAAACAGTTTTCAGGGTAAGCATTCCTTCTAGATTGTTTTTAATGGTGTGGCCTATCTGAACCACTGACGGGGCTGATTTAAGAGCCCTGGGTGTAGCAATTGGGTAACTTAGCTAATGGCTGAGGTGGATTTTACATGAACAATGTGGTGGAGCCATCCCAAGCCATTAACTCCTTTTCCTCTTTAAAGTATATTTTGCAAGGGCATCATTCATTACCATTAATTAGCATTACTTCAGACAACTAGTTGGACGGTCCAACTAGTTGTGTGTGAGCATTACTCTCTCTCTCTCTCTCTCTCTCTATATATATATATATATATATATATATATATATTGTTGATTTCTTAAAGCCAACACCAAATAGCCAAAGGCTATGATGATGACATTTTTGATTTATTATCACATTATGGTAGCTAGGGTAGGTTTTGAATTTTTTGGAAGCCAAATTTACATTAAGGGCCTGTTTGTATTGCGATTTACCATGGTGTGGTATCGTAAAACTGTAATAATTACAATTTACAATACCTATTGGCTGTATTCCTGTGTAAACCGCCAGCGATTACATACGTTTGGATTATATATATATATATATATAACGATAACGTAAAAGGGTTGCGGCTGGATACTTATGATTGGTTACGATAGAATGGCAGCTGGTAAAGGCTGAGAATTGGTTTGGTGCACATCCCTTCTCAGAGGTCGGCCAACTGAATATGGCTGTTTGGACACATACACCATGGACAATTCTATGTTCAAACATACTATGGCAACGAGATGCACATAGGTATGAACAGAACAACACATCTTTCTTCTTGTGGTCCAATATACTCCAATTCTTCAGAATTTCCTGGGTTATGCCTGCCTCCCTGGAAAGTCTACTTTCTTCTTGGCACGGAGGAATGCCGGTGGGCGATGCGAGACCGGCGTGGAGATTAGCTCTTCTAGCAGTGTTGTGGACTATATGGAGTGAATGTAACAAGTGCTGCTTCAGGAATATTAGCAGATCTCCGTCTTCGGCTCTTTCTAAAGTGTTCTTGTTAACTACGGAATGGGAACCTCTGTGATGGGTGTCCCCGTCTTTCTTGGTTCTCTTTCTATCTCCCTTTGTCTGTAATTCGTTTTTTTTCTCTTTCTTTAATGAAATTCTTTACTTTTCAAAAAAGAAGAAGAAAAGAAGAAGCATAATAACGGATTGTTGCTTTCTGTGGATATGAAACCATGTGCCTAGACTCTTGACAACATTTTATTCATATCAGAACCTTTCGTCTGTTTACAGGTTTATTTGTATGGAGGTCAAGTAACATCTTGGAAGAATGACCATGGTGAAGAATTGCTTTTTGTGAGCAGTAAGGTACTAATCAACATCTTTTGCAATCTCCAATTAATCCGAGGATACACATATCACTCCATGGTTTGAATTTAATGAAGTAATATAGTCTTTTAAGGAGTCATAATAATTTTACCACGACTGTTTTCTTTGATATGGAATCATAGCACATTGAAGCTAACCATGAAAAGGATTTGTTGAATAAAGTTGCTTGAAATGGTTTTGAGGACATGGGCATGTGTTTAAGTGTGAGCATCAAAGGCCACAGGACAACCTTTACAAAACCAGTTTTATAGGACATCTATGCAGATAATACTTTAGCATTACTTTTATCATTAAGTAAATTTCATTAAACAAATATCTGCCAAGGTATTATCATCATTGTATAACCATTGAGATCAGGTTTACGGAACCAGTTTCGCCAATCATTCCTATCTGATCCCCTATCAAATATATGCAGAGGCATGATATGTATAAAAAAATATCATATATGGACTTGAATAGACAAGAAACATGAGGGAAGAGGATATATGCAGAGGCATGATATGTGTAAAAATATATTGTATATGACCTGAATAAAAAGAAACATGAGTGAAGAGGTATTTTTCTTCACTGTCATATTTGACATGCCTATCCAACTTGTATCCTGGACAGGAATATGGCATTGGCATGTTGTCAGAAATTTAAGTATCATTTTACAATATCCTTCCCCTGTACTGCAGATTTCACTAAGAAAAATTTATTTCCTAACCTTTCAGCTATCATAATCATTCTTTTCCTAACCGAGCACAAATGAAGTCCCATGCTCTTTGTAGGTTGATCGTCGCACTATATTTTTAGCCTTAAAGGTTGTTTTATGCGAGTTAACCCTGTTTTGTCGATGGGCTTTCGGTGTCTTTCTGAAGATTCTATGCAAGAATATAAGGTATAAATGAAGCATATCAAGATGCATTGGAAGTATATACAAGAATACAAAAACACAAGAAAAGGCGGATACAGTTTTTCTCTTCTGATAATGTTATGCATTCAAATGATACGCCTGAACATGTATTCATCCCAACAAGTTTCAGGAAAAAAAGGTATCAATGCTACAGTATATTTTAGTGCTCTCTTTGTGATTTTCCCAGGGAAAATTTCTAGCTTAGCCTTTAGGCAGTTCAAAAACAACATGCATAGAGATTGCGTGTTGTATAGATGGGAGTGTGGGAAGAATAGGAAAAGATTAAGAACAGGGCCATCGGAAACAGCCTACAGTCTCAATCATCTTCATCTAAGCCTTATCCCAACCAATTGGGTGGGCTGCATGAATCCTGTTCTGCCATTTCTGCCATTACACTATTAATGGCCATATTTTAGTTAAGCCATAGATCATCAAGTATTTTCGTTCTGCCTTCCCCATGTTCTTTTGGGCCATCCACTTGCTCTTTTAAAGCCTTGAACTTGAACAGATTGAGATGGTGATGAGAAGGGATATGCATGATTGTTTACTTATCAAGGATAGGTCCTTATATGGGATTGATTGGTGAAGTGGAATTTGTAAAGCCGGCTCCAAATAGCTGGGGTAGGGCTAAGATATATGTTGCACATTGTATCATGTTGTTGAAATTGCTATCATATCACAAATTGAGTAAGGGGTCGAATAGTTTCGACTGAAAATTGTATTGTAAAGGTACAGTTTTATTCAATTTTCTTAAAAAATTCAAAATATCTGAAAACTAATAAATAAGGACAAAAAGTCATCAATCATCCATTTCCTGTCAATATGCACCAAGAAAAGTAATACGCATCATGATATTATCAATCGTGAACCTCCATATATATGCATATCAAGATATATTAAAGGATTCTTATCTCTTTCCTTTGTATATTGTCTTTCAAGAGAATTGCTTTACAAACAAACAAAGGAAAGAGACAAGAATTCTTTGACAACTTATGTTCTTTTGTACCTTTCATGAGTGTAGAATCACGTTTAAAAAAGTGGCATTTGATTCTATTGACCGAGGAAAAAAGACATCTTGATTTATTTGTTTTGGGTTTTTTGAAAATCAAGATCCCCAAATCTCCTCTCTCTTTCTCTCTCTCTCTCTCAAAAGACGAAAATGTGGATTTTTTAATACGGAAAGGCCTTAGATGTTTTAAATGTCGATGGATAGAAAAGAAGAAAAAATGAGTAAAAAATGAAAATGCAAAAGAAGAAGAAAGATTTTGAAGTAAATTTGGGCCCCATTCACACAAGTCCACAGACACTGTAGGTGTCAATACAATAACTGTACTGTTTGATACGATTGTCGTATGGTTGGACATGATAATTGTACAATTCAATACAGTTATCGTTTGATTGGTTTAGATTTGCGATTTGGGGATGGGATTTGCATTGTATGTATGAATCCATGATGTGAGTCAAATCATAAATCACACATTTTTGACAACATTGTGTAGTACGTTTGTATGTATGTATGTCAAATGCTTGCGTCCCCACCAGTGTGATGACTTGGCAATGTCTCCAAAGCTCTAAACTGAAACGTCCACTAGGGGCAGGTGGGGATGTTAGCAATGTACCCAAGGCTAAAATCGACACATCACGGGGGGCAAGCCATGATGCAAATCATGCTGTTTAGATGATCCTAATCCTTTAAATGTTAGCTTTTTTTTTTTTTCTTCCTGTTGTGTAACTTTCAGTTTTTGTACAAGCATGTATCAGTATCGGACAGTTTGCATCATCTAACCGAAGAAGTTCATGGTGGGTCCTCTTGAATAGATGTTTCAAGATGATGACTGCACCTATTTTTTACTTTGCTTGATCTGTACTGTCCATTTTTTATGGTACTGATAGGATGGTTAGGACTTAGGAATCAACCATACAGATTGATGCCGATTGGTTGTCCCACATGTCATTTAGAAATTTGGAGATGTTGCTAACAATGATAAATGTGAGGATGTTAGGAACTTAAGACTAACCTGTATAGATTATATCCAGAGCCTGGTCAGGTAATATGTTTATGCATGCTCCCCATGCATACCTAGTTTTCTACACTGCCGCCCTCTCTCACTAAGTTTTTGTTGGCTTCAAAATTTGTGTTCACAATGCTATCAATAGTCTTCCCTTTCAAACAATATGCTGCCGATGAGATGATATGGGTCTCTTCTTCATGTTTGTGTGCTAGTATAACTGCTTTTGGGACGTTCCTCCATGCCAACAATGTGAAGTCCAGTGTGCCCTAACATATGAAGCTGATTCTGTGCTTCTTGACCAAGTGATATTTAGTCTTATTCGCTTTTTACCATAAATGTTATTTGGTTACTCCCTCATTTTTTGTAGGCTATTTTCAAGCCTCCGAAGGCCATACGCGGGGGGATTCCAATATGCTTTCCTCAAGTATGTGCTGGTTAAACATGTCCCTGCTTTTCTCCCCCCCCTAGTTCTACTCACGTGTTATAAGCAAATTATCTCTTCAAATGTAGTTTTCAAGTCATGGAACTCTTGAACAACACGGGTTTGCAAGGAACAAGATTTGGAGTATTGACCATGATCCACCGCCTTTCCCCACAAGTAGCTCAAATAAGGCTTTTGTTGATTTAATCCTCAAGCCAACTGAAGAAGACATGAAGATCTGGCCGCACTGGTACACGACCTAGCAGATGTATATAATTTTTTCTTTTGTTCATGACAACAGTCTCTGGATATTTTTTAAACGTTTGTGTATATAGTTATATAACTCACATAGGTAAATGTTTCTAAAATGTAAAGTGGTCCCAAATTTGGGTGATCCAATATGTTCTGCTATCATTTGCAGCTACGAGTTTCGTCTAAGGGTAACTTTGGGACCTGGGGGAGATCTGATGTTGACATCCCGCATCCGAAATACCAACAGTGACGGAAAACCATTTACATTCACATTTGCGTATCATACTTATTTCTCCGTTTCTGATATCAGGTATGCCACTTGATTCATGATTAACTTTATATATGGTTTCTGGCATTTTAAGTTGCAAATTTGCTGAGAGTTATAGGGTTTTGTGATTTAACAAAGCACTGTTTTAGGGTTTAATTGAAAGATGTTATATGACGTGCCAAAAGAAACAACATATTTTGTTTAACCCAAAAATGCATATGGGTGAACATGAGAGGAAAAAGTAAAAGAGGCAATAAGTCTTCACCTTTATCTTTCTCTTCATGGTTGGAGTTGGTTACATGATTTTTATGTTGCAACCTACTTTTAATTTCTAAAAGGTTACTACTATATATAATGTGAGTAGCTAGGGCCAAAAATTTCCATTCAACTAGTTTCTTGAACCCGCTAAAACCTTACTCTATTTAAGGACCTAAGAAGGGTGTAGACTGGTGGGATGGGCATTTAGGTACTCTGGTGAAGCCGTATGGCTGTTGGAAGACAGTTCCTTTCCCTTTTCAGTGACTAAAACTTTGGTATGCCGGCAAAGCATCTATGGGATAAGGTTGTGGAAAAGGGTTGAGAGAAAGCTGGTAAGATGAAAGAGTCTGTATCTGTATCTCTGTCTCTGGAAGATCGGCTAGCTTTTATCAAAGCTGCCATGTCTAATATGCCGTTTTATTTCATCTCTCTATTTAGGTGCCCAAAATCGATTTTGAGTAGGCTGGAAAGATTAAGGTGTGACTTCCTATGGGAGGGAATGGAAGAAAATGGACCTCTCCCCACAATGATTCCCCTTCCGCCCCAAACCTCCACCACCATTTTCATAGTGGGGCAAGATTTATGTGCGCACTGGCGCGTTTTACCTTAATAATAAGCTTTGAAGCCAGCAAGCAAGCTTCAAAATTACTGCCATTGGTGGATGGCGGTTTAGGGAGTCTTTATATAGGGCGTCAGGTATTTGGAAAACGGTCTCTAGCTTTAAGGACAAGTTTAGCGAGGCGATTTGCTTTGATTTGGGTAATATGGGACAAGATTTGGTTTTGGGAGGACGTGCAGATAGGGGAGACCCCCCTCCAGGTCGAGTTCCTTTGTTTGCTGAACCTATCTCTGGAAACAAATATCCTCGTCACTAGATGATACTCCTATTGTGGTGTGGTCACACCCTTGTGTTGTAGCAACCTGCTCAATGAGGAAGTTGAAGGAGTTTGTGAGGTTGCAAGGATGTCTACAAAATTGGAGCCCCTGTGGAGACTTGCAATAGGATGGCATGGAAAATGGATAAATCTGGCCGTTTCTTGGTACATTCCTTCCATAAGATGCTCCATTCATTGCTAGTGGGAGAGAGGAATGTTCAAGTGCCCAATCTTGAGTTGTTCTGTGCTCCTCCAAAAGTTGCGGCTTTTCCTTGTTTAGTGAGGAGAAAGCAGGACCTCACAGTCGACAATCTCCAAATATGGTCAATGGTGATTCCCAACGTCTGTCTATGGTGTTTGGCTAATGCGGAGTTAGTTGACCACCTCTACATGCGTTGCCCTTTTGCTAAACAATTATGGGTGAGTTTCTTCACTCTATTTAAGGCGACATGGTTGATGCCGGGCTTTATTGGCGACTTTTTAATGGCATGGCATGGTGTTGGGCTTGGAAAAGAAAGAAGAGTGAACTGGAGATTGGTATTGTTGGCCTTTGGTCAATTCGGGGAGAAAGAAATGGTAGATGTTTTTGTAATATGAGCAGCTTGGAGAGAGAGGTTTGTAACAAGGCTAAGCTTTTGGTAGTGGAATGGGCCTCTTGTATAATGGCTATGAAGAATTGTAAATTTTCCTTTCTTTGGGTTGTAATTCTTTCCACTGGCTTGGCGCTTCTTTAACAAAATATTGTTACCTTTCAAAGAAAAGAAATAAAAAAGAAAAAAAAAAGAAAAGAAAAGAAAAAAAGAAAAAGAAATGTTGGCAGAGTATGATGGTTGATATGCAGCCATTAATAAATTTGTATTCCTGGCATGTAATGAACTCAAATTAAACCGTACAAATCATGGGCACTAATTTGGATGTCTCTTAAACAGAAAATTGCATTGATTTAATTTCTTAACTGGCTAAATGATGGATATTGAATACATGATTGAAATGAAAACGATCAATGGTAGAATGTTTATAAATCAGAAGTCAGGATAGTTAAATCAATCTGGATCTTTTATGATGAGCTATCTAAAGTTGGTCCACGACCTGGACTGTTTAATTGAGTCAATCCATTCCACATGCACATTTTTAAAGTGATTGAGTATTGGGCATCACAGTTTGCCGGAGAACCAACACTCCCCTTTCAAAACTGCCTCTACACGTGCCTCCCATGTCTTGCAAACCACTCCATCTCTCTCCACATGCATTGCACATGCCATATCAGCTTTTTAATTTGACACCCACATTGCCTGCTTTAAAATTGCCTCTACTGATTAGGCAGTGATCTGCTCAGGAAATGAAATCAAATTTACACTTCAGGTAAGTTACTATTCCACAGAATTTCAGCTTGCTTAAGATAGTTTTGGCCAATACCCAAAAAAAAAGATTTATAAAGCAAAAATAAAACAGGCAATAAGGATATAAAATACTGGGATGTGGTGGCTGCTCTGACAAAGCTGCTGGATGATCCCTTTTCCATTGATATGTCAGTTCAACTAACCCTTGCTAGGGCTAAGAGGATGATTATAGAATGGGCAGTTAATTTAAAAGGAGTGAATGATTATGATTTTGGTTTTCTAGGGGGTTAATGTCTGTCTGCTATCTCAGCAGATAGTTTGCCTCCTCTTTTCTTCCTTCTTTTCTGTTCTGCCTTTTATACTTTAATATATCCGTTGCCTTAAAAAAAAAAAAAAAAAAAAAAAAAAAACTAACCCTTGCTAGAAGTTGATTGGAGAATGGTAGGCAAAACCTCTCATCCAAATGTGCTATTCAGTGATGGAAGGAGAAACAATATGTTCCTGAGCTAATGGATTTCATCAGTTACGTTCCAGGCTGAGCAAAATCAAAATTTTGTAGTGTCCTGGTCCTATAGTTCTGTTAAAAAAGTTCAAAATCTGGGCTGGAGCCAATCCAGCGTGGCCCATTGACTGTCCCCTACGAGCCCCCGTTAGCTGTTATATTAATTCAATGCCACTGTGAGCGGACACATCCATGTAAAATTCTTGAAGGGGATAGAGTCGTCAGAAAGATAGACAAATACCAATATCATAAACATTGCAAAGGAGCTTAAAAGATTATTTGCTGTGACTAGTAAACAATTGAAAGTGATTTGCTGGTTCATGGTTCATAATCCTTGATCTAAACATCTTTCTCATGTGAAGACTGTTTATGTTGACATCCCATTTAACAGTATCTCAAATCCTAGTTCGGTGATAAATGGAATGGTGCATTTGTGAACTTTATCTTTGTGGTTTTTCAGATACTAATGCCAGTTAATTTGTTCAGTGAAGTGCGGGTGGAAGGATTGGAGACTCTTGATTATCTTGACAACTTACTGGATAGGGAGCGCTTCACGGAGCAAGGAGACGCAATAACATTTGAATCAGAAGTGAGTATTGATATTGCCAGAATTTTTGTTATTTATTTTGTCAATTTGATGCGAACACTTCTTCTGGTACCTTTTTGTGTGAAGGTGGACAAAGTATATGTTAGCACGCCAACCAAAATCGCAATTCTGGACCATGAGAAGAAGAGAACGTTTGTTTTACGGAAGGACGGGCTTCCTGATGCTGGTGAGTTTGTGACTAGTCTCAGTGACCTGTTTCTCTTCAGTTGCGATTTTTCAGGATTTGTGTTTGGCTAAATAAAATAGTTTTTATAAATGATAATAAATTCTTGTAAATGATAATAGATATTGGCCTGATATGTTAGGCATACTCTCCAATCAGCTATAAGGGTTCACACGATAAATGCGTCTCTCATACCTCATTTTCTTGGATTTGATGAATGCCAAAGTGCGAAAATAAAAAAATAGAACTAAACAGAACACTTCCTGTGAAACCGTCCCAGTAGAAAAAAAGAAGTGATACCAGTTGAGATTGGAGTATTTCAGCAGCCTTTACTTGTGGCCTGGGCTGTCCATCCAGTGGATTAGCCATAAGCTCCAAAATTGCTCCAGCGGGTGATCGTGACCATCTGATTATAGGAATTTTACTCATCCATTTGTGGAACACTAACTATACAATTAGGATAATTCGAGTGGTGGTGTACTTTGGGCTGTGGCAGATTCATTATGGGACCCACCATCTGATATTTTTGAGTTTGGATGCTGAAATGCAACCACTGTGGTTAGTCTCGTTCTCTCTTAATGAGGTTAGACTCAAAATATCGTCTCCATAGAACTAAGAATTTGGGAACCAAGATATTTTTCTCTCCAGATTTTTTTTTTTCTCCAGTTTTGCCTGTTTTTGACTTGCATATTGAATCTTAATTCCAATTGCTCATTGAATGTTCAGAAGTTTTAAACGCTAACATTAAGGGCTCATTTGGATACCACCAAATAAGTTACTTTTCTACTTACAGCAGTAGATATGTGACTTATTTCAGATAAGTAAGTTTGGTTTATGATTAGTTATAAGTAACTTTTTTACTAAATTACATAATCACTTAAAGTTATTTTTTTAAAGCTTTTCTACTTTAAATAAGTTTCTGAAGAGAGGCATCTAGAGAGACGAAAGTGAGGAGAAGCTTTAAGTATGTTGTTTGCCAAACATACTTATCTTCTTAACAAGTAGAAACTAAGATAAGCTACTTGTGGAATGAGTAGCTTATCTTAAGCAACTAATGATCCAAATGCCCCTTAAATAACAACTGGAAGTATTTTAAGCATTCGCTCGCCACTATTGAGAAAACTCTGGAACATTGACATCATCATCATATCCTTTTCCCAGGTATTTCTGTTTATGTGTGCATGCGTGGGTGCGTGTGAGTTGTCTACCATCCCAACACCATTCTATGCCCTTTCTGTAGCTTTTGATCTGTTCACTGCTTTTTGTCTGTGTTTGCAGTGGTATGGAATCCTTGGGACCGGAAGGCGAGGGCCATTGCCGATTTTGGGGATGACGAGTACAAGCATATGCTGTGTGTGGAGGCTGCGGCTATCGAGAAGCCCATCACTTTGAAACCGGGCGAGGAATGGAAAGGAAGGCAGGAGCTATCTGCTGTCCCATCCAGCTATTGCAGCGGGCAGCTTGATCCTCAGAGGGTTCTCAAGGGAGAATGAAAGATACTTGGTGCTTCCTGTGCAGGTTCTTCTTAAATCCTCAACTTTACCGTAAGATATTGGCTGATACATAACATACCCACTGTCTTCTTAGGGGCGCTCCAAATATAACACACTTTATTGCCAAAATAAATAAGTAAAAACCTATTGTGGTGGCTTTATGGGCCTAGAGGATTGCAAACAGGGACAAAAACGAGGTTGGGGTAATTTCTTTGCAGCACACATGCCAACCTTTGAAATGTCTCGGCCTAGGTGGGGGCCTGCAAGAAAATGCCCTCACCCAAAATCATGCCAGTCCGCTCATGAGGTGGGCCACACGCTGAGGGCCTGTTTGGTATGTGGGCTTAGATGGGATTAGGTGGGATGGAATTGCATTTGGTCCCGTGCAAATTCCATATGGCGTTTGGGGAAGACATGGAGGGTTGGGATTAGGTGGGATGGAATTTCATTTGGTCCCGAGCGGGATTTCCAGTGGATTTTGAAATCCACTACACATGTGGCCCCCAAATTGATGCATGTGTTTTATCCATGCCGTCCATCCATATTTGCCCTTTACACATGACATTCTAGTTATATACGCGTACAAGTGACCGGCATCCTTTGTGAATTTGGTTCGTTGATTACAATTCCATCGTCCACCAAATGGGGTTTTGCTTAATCCAATGTTTTTCCCATATCAATAATTTTATCCCAAACGTGGGGATTGGATGGCCAAAATACCATGGTATTTCCAGACATGCAATCATTGTGCAATAATGGTGTTGATCCCATCCAACGTTTCAAATAGCGCCTGCAGCGTAGTGGTAGCGTGGCCGTAGCGCTACGTAGCGTCGTAGTGTATGCTATAGCTACGTAGCGCATAGCGTCCGTAGGGTAAGCTACAATGTATTTTTTATTTTTATTTTTATTTTTATTTTTTTCACGTTTTCCTTATTTCTAATGTTGAGGAATGTGACACTTGTATTGTATTTGATACTTTTAACCTATGAGATTTTTATTTCTTTTCATAATTGTTACTTGTGGTTTCAATTAGACATTATTAATTAAAATAGTTTGCTTAGAAAGTTGTTGATGGGATAATTATTTGATTTGGCTTATATATGTGGATTGGCTTTTGATAAATGATAACTAATAACTTTTTTGAACATGCTTATAATTGATAAAATGAATCATCTTTCAGGCATATATATATATATATATATATATCTTTTTTTTTTCTTCACTATTTATTATATTTGTCGTATTTTTAAATTAAAAAAATTGAAGTATTGCTACACGCTATAGAGGGCTGAGTGCTACGCATCACGCTACCGCCATGTAAAACACTGATCCCATCTAATACAATTCCATACCATTTAATCCCTCAGATCAAACAGGCCCTCATGGGATAAGTGGACACTTGGTCATGTATTTCCGCCTATCCATTTTCCACATACACCTGTCCTTCCCTTATCCTGAGCTACCTTTACTCTGTTATTCCTTCCTGCTTTCTTACAGCATGTCTGCACTCGCTAGCAATTACTGGCTTATTCCTCCCACCTTCCTGGCAGCAGCATCTCCATTCACTTTGAAACTTTGCTTTCGTGCCTAAAACTTTTGGACAAGTACACAAAAGCCAATTTTACAACCCTCTTCTTTATGCACACTAAAAAAAAAAAAAAAAAACTTTTGGCACTAGAACAGTTCTTGTAGTGGTCTGTCTTAACTGCCGAACATAGACAAAGGGCATGGCTATGCACAAAAAAGTGGTGGTTATAAATAGTGTCCGAAGTAAAGTCCAAAACTGCATCAATATCCAAACTTACAAATTTATGTAATTGCTGTTTATTTATGCTCCCTTATGCCCCGTTTGGTTGCCACTTAAAAAAATTGAATTTATGGGTTATCAAGATCAATTTTTAAATCCTTACCAAAATCTCTAGTACATAATTACTGATTGGAGGATCGTAGCTATTGATTGAATGTGAACAGTCACTGTATTTTCTAAGGATGAGAATTGCTGGCCTCTGTAACACCTGACGTAGCCCAACGAAACAGCGTCACATGTGTATGTCAGATGCAAGCCCTGCAGTGAAAAGGGCAAATCGTTATTTCATGCAAGGAAATCTCTGCTTTTCAGTGCGGGCCCCACATCTGATGTGCATGCATGGTGCTTTTTCATTGGTCCACATTAAGGGTCACAAGCAATTTGTGTCCATTTTCTAACATTACTGTATATGTTGGGGTCACCTTTTGATTGGTTAAGACATTTTTCCATTTGGGATATTTTCATTGCTTGGATCATCGCTACAGCAGGGCTCATAGTATTAAACATTTGGTCCGATAAGCACAAACCGAGGATCGCTATAAAAACTTTAGGCTTTAGATTGTATTATATGTCTATGTCACAGTCACCCATATTTTGAAGTTTGAATATTTCCTCTCCTAGACACAGACACTGCTCTTTCTTGGTGTGCATCTTATTTGATTCTTTTCGTTCTTTTTTTTTTTTTTTTTGGTGTGTGTGTGTGTGTGTGTGTGTTTTTTGAATTTGAAACATGAAACTAAAGATGCAGAAACGGGTCTTGCAGGCTCTCTTGATGTATCACATGCTCGGTGCTTGGCAGTGAGAATTCTGGCCGTTGTTTTTTTAAGCTCACGGGTGGATTCAGAAAGCAGTAACTCATGTAGAATAAAGGATGCTTTCAATCAAGCATTATGTGGTGACATATCCAAGAGAGAAAAAAGTTTAGCCTGAATAAAGGCAACTAGCTATTGTTTTTGTATATTTTAGACTCGAGTACTGAAGTTCTGGAAGGTTATGTGAAATGGTCTAATTCCCTTTGTTCTTATAAACCAAAAAAAAAAAATGCTGTAGGCCTGTTCATGTTCTGAAATAGGAAAATAGAGATGGTTTGATATCTGTCTGCATTTCCTTTGTTCTGTCCTGTCTGTTTTAGTTCCCTTCTGATTCTTATTTTCGTGTGAGGAATGCTATGATCTTGTGCATGTGGTTCGGTCAGAATCTTCTCACTTGTGCATGGTGATCATGACCATTGATTTACTGGGTATCATGTGGATGGGCTCAAGTGTCGTCTATGGTGTTGGTCCTCTTAACTTGTGGCAAATGGGCAGTTATGAGAGAGACCAATGGTCCACTTTCAACAAGCGGCCGATTTGTCGGATTTTTCTGCAATCACTCATTTTTTTGGCCTGTGGCCCACTTGTTTAGTGGCCCCACCATATATCTCTGTATTCTTTGGTGGCAGGCATGAAAAGGGGAGTTTTATTAATTAGTAAAGGGACTGCTAATAATGCATGCGCATGTGCGGCAGTGCAGTTGGATTGGTCTTGTTACGCAGTGGACCCTTTTTCTCACACGCGTGAAGAGCCGTAGGAGTAAGCTGAGGTCAATAAGAAGAATTTGTATGAATTGATAGCGCATGAATGTAAAGTAAACCATCTGGCCCCGGGCTCCACAAGCTTTCTTCGGTAGCTGGATTGGCCGTTGCTTAGGAGTTGGGACTTTGTGGCTCGCCCGACCCTTTTTTGTTATTAAAACGTATCCCTCTGGTTGTGTCAGTGCTTCTCCGTGTCACCGAATAAAGCCCTCATCAAACTGTATATGGTTTGTTTGGTTTAACACAGGAATGTGTCATGCTGTGTTTTGTAGTATTGGTATATACAGAAATATGCACCAATATATCGGAGGTGGGACCCGTATAATGGACGGTTGACATGGAAGGTGGTTCCATAGCTGGGACCCACATGATGGATGGTTGTCATTGAAGGTGGGCCCACATGATGAATGATCCATATTGAAGGTGAGGCCTCACAAAGTAGATGTTCTACGTCGAAGTTGGGACCCACATGATGAATGGTAGAATTTGAAAGCCCATACGATGAACAAGTTACATCGAAGGTGGGACCCACATGATGGATGGAGGACATTGAAGGTGGGCTCACATGATGGACGATTGACATTGAATGTGGGGCCACATAAGGGATGTTTCGCATCAAAGATAAACCTCACATGATAGATGGCCTACATCAAAATGTTGTCCGGCATGATGGACGGTCCACATCAAGCGGGCCTCACCTGATGAACAGCCTACATCCAAAGTCTCGCATGATGGACTGCCATATCTGAGGTGGGCCAACATGATGAATGGTCCACATCGAAGGTCCCACATGATGGACGGTGAACATAAAAAAAATGAACCCCACATGATGATGGCTCACATCAAAGGTGGGCTTACATGATGGATGGTCCACTTCAAAGGTGGGCTCATAGATAGTGGACATCAAAGGTAAGCTCCACACGATGGATGACTCACATGGAAGGTGGGTTCTACCTTTGGTTGACATTCCTCTTGATTAGATGATTTTAGAGTTATCCAATTAATAGTCAAAAGAACTAGTTAGTTCACATTGATAACTAGGATTGTTGTAATTTTTAAAAATAACAGTAACTACCTTAAAACAAAAAAAAATCTCTTATTTAAATATCTCACCAATGTGCTTATTTTAAATAAGAACTTTTTCTATTATAAAAATTAATTATATTAAATGAGTTTATTGTAATACAAGAGTTAAGAACAAAATATCTTAATTCTCTTTCTATTATTAGATTAAATAAGAGTTGACAAACGGGCCTAAGTAGCAACTACCAACAGAGGTTAGATTGCCTGATAGATAGACCTCTACGGTTGAAATGAGACTTTTGTTCTGACCATCTGTCTTCAGCCCACCTCACCAGATAGTTACGATCCTTCAGTTGTTTCCTTTCTTGAAACATCAACCATCGATATCGGGATACACCAAACGAGCGGTTCTAACCACCATAGATCACTCTCCTGCACATTACATATAAACGGAACACCAATTCCACTAGTTTGGTGGGCTACTAAAGAGACCCCAGGTTGAAAAATACGCGTCTTATATTGCTACTGTTGGTAATAATAAGGATGGATATATCTTAAGTAATGGAAGGTGTTTCTCAGGAACACATAAATTACATGCCTCTCTGCATCCATCGTACATTTAAAAAGTGAAATATTCTTATTAATTGTAATTTTCTCTGATATGGAACCCAGTTCGAAAACATGGACGGATCAGATCATCAGGATGTTCACCAAATGCTCAGTATTGATACGCGGAGTACTATTTTGAATGGTACCGAACGATACTACAACCGTGTTTTTGCTTCTCACTGCGGGTATTACATTAACAAGAGAAATCATATCGTACTCTTCCAGAGCATGACATTCTATACACAAGCGCACACTCGTTATATAAATCGCATGCACGCACCTCATATCAATCCGTCCAAATCATGGCCCACAGTTTCGAACGTGGTTAAATCCTTATTTTAAAAAAAACAAACCATTGGTTCCATAATCCTGTGTACACAATTCAATTGATTAATCTGAACCGTTGATTACTTCTTATCAATTAAATGGCACCAAACAGAAGGTTAAGATCGTCCAATCAATTCAAATGGAGCATGGATACAAATTATAAATCCTACATTGAATAATATCCTCTTTACTATATGCGTGTGTATCAAAATCATTTAAACTCTTCTAAAGCACGGGATAATTCTCATACCAAAAATACGAGAAAAAATAAAAATAAATAAAAAAGGAGGCCGGAAAAGAGAGAGAGCATTTGCAGCGATCGATGAGAAAATCCTAATTCAGACAGAACACAGAAAAAAAAAAAAAAAAAAACCAAAAACCAGAGATTCTGCGCGTATACACCGAAACAAAGACACCGAGCTCGAGCAAGACCGAGACGTAGACCGGGATACACCGAAACTGAGCAAAGCACATAGCTCTCGCAAGCCAGAAAAAACCCAAAGAATCAGTTGCAGCGAGAGAGAGCAGAGATAGAGAGAGAAGAGAAAGAATGATGTTTTTCGATTCCACCATCCTCCGTACTCCCGTAAGCTCCAAAAAGGTCAGACCTTCCGCTCTCCCTCCATTCCTCTTCAAATCATCACTCTCTTCTCTCTAATTCCAAACCAATGAACTCCGCTCGATTGATCGATGCCGTTTTCGCTGTTTCTCGCGTCTGAAAACCCCCACAAAAATGAGATCTTTGTGGTGCTCCTGTGGTGTCTCTCGGGCTCCCGATGCCGAATTGAGATTGCCGGCGAAATGGGTTTTCTCGTGAATCGGAATTTCGATTGAAATTAGGGTTTTGGAGCAATTCAGTAACTTCGGGAGCTCGATCCATGAATTGGGTTTTTGAGGTTTTGTTGTGGAGATGAGATTGGCTTCTACATTGTTGAATCCATGTGCTTCGGAATTCGGGAGACCGTCCAGTGCGAAATGGAAGGATTTGGATTCTGAATTCCGTATTGAGAATTGGGTTTGCTTTATGTTTTTGTAATTCGAGTATACGAGCTGGGATCCAGCGCTTTGTATGGACTCTTTGATGCATTGAGAAATGCCGCCGCAGCCGATGCAGCAGCGGGTCAATCTCGCCGACTTGAAAGGTCAGATAGTGAAGAAGATTGGGTTGGAGCAGGCGAATCGGTATTTCAATTATTTGAGTAGGTTTTTTGGTCAAAAGGTTAGCAAGAGTGAGTTTGATAAGTTATGTTATCTGACGCTTGGGCGGGAGAATCTCGTCTTGCACAATCAGTTGGTAAGATCAATTCTGAAGAATGCTAGTCATGGGAAGGTACCACCACCAATACCTACAAAGGAAATTTCAAAATTGGTTAGAGCGGGAGAGGTAAGATCTCCGCCGAAAGAAGATGGGTACCCACAAAGCGGGCCGTCGCCGACTCTGATGTCTGCTCCACTGATTTGGGGGAATGGGGACGTGTTGCCAATGTCACCTCGCAAGGGCAGGTCAGTGGTCCGTGATCGGAAGCTCTGGAACCGGCCAAGTCCGCTTGGGCCTAATGGGAAAACTGATCTCGCTTTGCCCCAGTCGGTCATTGCTGATGATGCCATTCAAAAGGGTGTTATGGAAAATGGGGAGTTGAATCAGTGTGATCTACAGAGGCCAGTGGAGCATCGCCAAGGGCTTGCAGAACAGCCCGAGAATGAGGGAGACATCTCTCTTCCCCCAGCAAAAAGACAGAGAGCAAAGAGATCGGCACATGATGTTCTGTTTCCTGTACATAACAAGGGCCCAGTTGACACTGTCTTTCTTGAAGATGTGGAGGCAGCAGAGCAGGCTGGAGTCACTAACTCTACTAGAAGACCTCTTCAGGCACCTCTTGGGATCCCATTTTGTTCAGCCAGCGTTGGTGGGGCCCGCAGGGCATCGCCTGTGGCAAGTAGTAGTTTTGCTAGTTGCATTGACAGCGGTGAGTTGTTCGATACCGAAACTTTGAGGAAATGGATGGAGCAGATCGCAGGAGCAGAGGGGCTTGATGGAGTGCCTATGGCTTGTGCGAATTTATTAAATAATGGGTTGGATGCATATTTGAAGCGTTTGATCAGGTCGTGTATTGAGCTAGTGAGAGCAAGGTCTGGGAACGAACCAATAAAGCACTCAGTGCACAAGCAGCAACCTCATGGGAATCCCATCAATGGGGTCTTGCCGGGCCATCACATGCATAACCAAAGTAGCGGCGGATCCACAGATCTCATTCAAGAACCGAAAAGCTGGTGTCCCATATCGCTGCTGGATTTTAAGGTGGCAATGGAGCTAAACCCGCAGCAGCTTGGGGAGGACTGGCCACAGCTACTTGAGAAGATATGCCTGTATTCATGTGAAGAATAAAACATCCTAATCACAATTTGGTTACTCTGAAGCTGCACTAGGTTGGCCCCACCTGGTTCGAAGGGTGCTATTCATGGATGGACACTGTCCAGGTGGCAGCTCAGGCTGTTTGATCCAAGATGAGCAAAATCACATACCTCGGCTTAAGCTCGGTCCCTTGCCAGATGAAAATGGGGATTGGAGTAGAACCTCTGTACTATTCTTCCACGGGCCCCCTGCAACCAACTGAAAGGGAGTTTCAATAATTTCCCTTGTTTGGTTGCACTGTTGTACGTTTAGCATTCGTGAGGGGGTTGTCTCCTGTCATCACTGCTGATCTCAAGTTGTTCTGTAATCTAAAGCAGATGCGGAGAGGAAACCAAAGACAGTTTTGCAGGAAATACTGTTTGTAGCTAGGTAAAGATGCAGTCACATTCTGTAAGGATCGCAGCGTTTGCGTTGTATGTATCATCAAATCTGAGATTTGCTTGGGTGGTTTCAGTAGCGACAGTCCCTCACCATTCAATGTATTTTTTATCAGTTATTTTAGTTTGAATATCCTAATCAATTGATGCCTCAGAAATCAAATCTTTGAAAGTAATTTTTATATTTGTTTCTAGCTTCCATGGGACAGGCCTTCAATTAGCCCGTTAATCTCACTTTGATGATTTTCTTGGGATTTTTTATTTTTATTTTTCATGGCACTTTTGGAATGTTGTGGACCCTTTTTTACCGTCTAGTTGCCCAAACTCCCGACGAAATAATTCTATTGAAAATAATGATGTCTTGGCTCTTCTTGTAGACTCAAACAGTAAAAAAATGCATAAAAAACTGATATGTTTCGACCTTTCCATCATTGAATACCATCATAGAGATCTATTACATGCATTCATGTAAAGAAATATCATCTGCATCATTCAATCTATTAATGGGATCCCTCTCATGTCTCCTGGAGGCAGAATCACACTGATTAAAGCGGCCATTTCTAATATACCTTTGTATTTTGTCCCTCTTCCAATGCTTGGCTGGTGTGCTTGGTAGATTGGAAAAAGATTTGGAGGGATTTTTTCTGGAGGGGATTGGACAAAAAGCATTAGTTTCGTTGTATGCAATGGGGTGAGGTGTGCAAAACCTTTTGCAAAGATGGAGTAGGCATTAGAAATTTGAAAACTTTGCATCTTGCCTTATCGGGAAAATGGCCGTGGAGATTTGGGGTGGAGGATGGTTTGTGGAAATAGGTTTTAGCCACCAAATTCGGGGTAGAAGAGGGGAGATGGTTCACTAAGCCCTATTCTGTGTGTGAGGCTTCAGGGGCTTTAAATTACTGGAAGGAAATCGTCTTCTCAATGGGCAGTGGCTCTACAATCCACTCTGGGAGGATGTTTGGTGCAGCGATTCTTCTCTTAGCGCAGTCTTCCCTAGATTGGTTTTCATATTACCAATGAGATGGGGGGTTCCCTTCTCCCATTTCTTTCCATCTCTCGATGGATGTATGTGGTCTGAGTACCTCCTTGTCATAAGAATTTACCTGAGGATGAGTTGGAGGATATGGTGAGACCTTTGGCTCTTCTGTGGAGTAGGGCTTCGTCCGTATCTGATAGTGATGGCCTGATTTGGCATTTGGAGAGGTCAGGGGCTTTCTCTGTCTGATTCTTCTATGAGGTGCTGTGCTCTCCTCCCCCTAGTCATTGCATGACCTGGCAGAGCATATCTGGTTGTACAAGGGTCTGCCTCATGTCATTGCTCTTGCTTTGCTTTCAGGTAAAAACATAGTACTAACAGCTGATAACCTCTTGAAGAAACACATGACTATTCCAAATGCATGCGTTATGTCTGCGGGATGTCGAGTTGGTTGATCACGTATTTATGCGTTGTATTTTCGCTAGTGCACTGTGGGAAAGTTTCTTTGATCTTTTCCTATGCCACTGGTAATGCTGGCTATGGTCAACTCATTTTCTCTCTTGGCAAGTGTGCGGTCTCAGCCAGAGGTCTCTTCTTGCGAGGCTCTGGTCAACATAGGCAGAATGCAATAGTCAATGTCTTCACAATCAATCCTCTAGTCTTGGTGAAGTCTTCGGGAGGGTGAAAGTCGAGATGGTGTCTTGGGCTTCTCGTTTTCAAACCCTTCGTAAAATTTTCTTTTTGAGTTCCATCCATCTTTGGTCGGTCTCTTTGTAATTGTCATGTTGTTGGTTTCTTGTCTTCATCTGGCTCTTTTCTTCACTGTTATTTTTTTTAAAAAAATGAATTCTCAAGATAAATAAAGAGATCCTATTCATGTGCAATCAATCTCAAGAGAACCCAGGTACTGAACTAAGATTACGCACATGATGAAGCCAACCTAAGGAAACTACCTCTCCGGAGGAATGCATGTGAGGTTCTCCTAGTATTCTATCCAATCTTTCATTGAAAACAATTGAGTGTTAACTCTTTCTTTTTACATATTCTATATTCCCCTTCGTATTCATTTCTTGCTTTTAACCAGTGTGAAGCACAGATATGCCTGCCCATAAAAGTTTTCCTTTTTCCTTCTCAAAACTCTAAAAGAAAGAAAGGCGTACTTTTTTTTTTTTGTTAGCTTGTTAGTACAAGCTACTGTCAGTTCACACATCACTGTTAGCCACCCCAACTAGGGAATCGATACCATGACCTCAGTGTTGAAACGAGGTATCTTTAACTCAGTCTACCACTTGAGCTATGGATTAGGGTGTAAAGAAAGGCGTACTTAAGAGTACTTTTCTACATTTCTTTGGAATACAATACTAGGAGTGTTCCCAAAAACTGCTTTTGCAAGGAAAACACTTGACTTCTGAAATGTTGTTTTGGCTGTTAAAGAGGCTAAAATGTCATATGTCGAGACCAAGGTTCAAAAATTGGTTTCGGAGACATATCAAGAGGCTTATAAGCTGACTTATAGGCTGAAACCCAATACGTACCGTTCATTGTGAATTTTAACTTATGCTACATAGCATAGTTTCTCATGAAAACAGCTTAAGACGCAGCCTAAACTACATGCTAATTTACATACATTACATGCTATGTAGCTTACACTACAAGTTATTTTTCACCAAAACAAAAATCAATTAATGTTTTTCAATAATTTGTTATATTTTTCTTTTTTTCTTTTTCAATAAAAACTAGTTAATCTTTTCAGCAATTTTAATAAAATAATAGAAGTAACAGTATTAAACCACTTCTCTTGTTCTTTCTTTATTTTTATAGTTAATCTTTGCCCTATTTTTCTTATTATTTTAGGTTGTGTTTGGTTGCACTAGATAATGTGAAATTTCATTATTAGTCAGTCTAATTTGGTGTAAAATATCATGAAAATGTTCATGATATTTGATGCAACCGAGCGCAACCTTGATTAATAATCTAGAAGTAGCACGTAGCTTATGCTAGATGCTATGCAGCTTACTCACGCTTTAGAGGAGTGAATGCTCATGCTATTTAAAACGCTGATTTTGACCATTTAAGCCATTATACAATAAAAAAACGCATTGTATCAGTTTTTCCAAAATACTGGTATGCATCAGCTGGTAGAACTTGCCTTATCTTGAACCATGGTTGACACTTGACGACATTTACTTAGCATACCTAAGAAATGTAAAATATATGGCTGCATTCATATGCCGAAATGAATGAATTGCGAAGATTTAGTTTAACCTAAACTACTGTAAACAAATGATGCTTCGAGGTATTAATGATGAGGAAGTAGCTGTCAAAATGCAGTTTCATTCCTTACAAGTGCAACTTGAGAATAACACAATTGTAATTTGGAGCCTAGATGCTCAATATGCATGCTAAGGAAATAACAATTTGGAATTTCTTTTCGAGGGCTACAAGAGAATTATATTAAAAGAGAAAAAACTCTAGAATTACATAATAGGGAGGGAATCCCCAATACTTAACTATCGGAAATGTATTACTTGCCTTGCCCAAATTGTCAGCTACCTCATTTCCTTCCCTATGGACAAGGTCGAATTCCCGGATCTTGACCACCCAGCTCCCTAATCTCTGAGGGTAATTACAAATTGAACATTCACTAGGCTACTGAGTGCAATTTGATTGGATACTTCTATGCAAACAAACACTAAAAGTTCTACGATATAATCTGTAATTGCCAGGCCATTGGTTATTTCCTCACATGTGTGGACTATGTCATCTCTGTCCAGCCTGATTTTCTAGCCAGATCATCTATACAGTGGGTCCCAACCCAACTGATGGATGGCTTGGAGGTGCTACACACTTGCCAGGTTTGTATATGGCTGCCTGTGGGGCTAGCGAATCCTTTTCTTTTAAAACCTTTTGCTCTTCATGCACTTGGGTTTTTGGCCAGTGACCTGTGAATGGCTTTCGTACTTCGGTGGTTTATTCTAATGGAAAAGAAAATAGAAGGAGAGAACATTTCTGTACATTCATTTTTATTTTAGGATTTTATTCTCCTTTAGTTATTGTTGTCCTTCAAATTTCTTGCTATTGTTGATGACTTATTATCATCTAGAGATAGCTGCATTTACTTTTTTGATGTTTATGTTTATTTTTCCCTTCAATGTCTGCAATTGATGGGTAGAGAAGTTTACATTCTTCACATCTCCCCCCCCCACACACACACAAAAAAAAAGGGTTGTTGACTCCCCCCTTTTTTTTTTTTGTTATTTCCTTTTACATTGTTAAGTGTTGATATATTACTTCTGTTCAAGGTTCGAGCTACTTGTCCGAATTATTAATATATACTTATGATGCGAGTTACATATGTCCTATATATGGTAACTGTATAATATGATTTGATGTGACTTATTGAAATGCAAATACAAACTAATATGTCACCACCTCCCCTCTGTTTTTGGATTATTACATATAACTCCCCTCTGTTTCAAAGATTACTGCAGATTGCCCCATACAAGGAAAGACCATCATTAATCTTTTGAGAGCAATTGACTGTTTTACCTCTGTATCATACGCAACTAGTTGTAGACATGTCAGCTTACTGTAGTGCGTGTATTTCATCCAACCTGTTCAGCATGGTCACACTACCATGGAAATGGGACACCCCAAAAACCATGCTGATCTGATAATTAGGTCACCCACCACATGAATTTGGAGGTTTTTGGGTGTCTATCTATTGTTTTCTTTGGTGTGGTCCACTTGATGATTGGATAAGCCTGATTCTTTGGCAACCAATTTTATGGCAGAGTGACCCTCCTAGATGGGTTGGATGCCATTTATATGTAAGGTGGTCCCCAATCACATGTGAAATGAAAATGAGGGTATTTTTGTCATTTGGTAGATGTTGCTCTTACCACTCTAGTATTTGCAGTAATCCAAATTTGGGGGATATATAAAGATGAAATACTCTGTACCTTTTCAATTAGCGACCATTGCTAAGCTATCTGGATTATATAACGTTAAACAAATAGCTTCAATATTAATCTCATAACTTTGTTGAGATAATTTTTTGGGGCTTACAATTTTCATAAAATAGAGGGGAGAGGTCTACAATTATCCCTATAGTTTATCATAACATTGTTACTAATATATAAAGATGAAATACTCTGTATCTTTTCAATTAATGACCATTGCTAAGCTATCTGGATTATATAACGGTGAACAAATAGCTTCAATGTTAATCACATAACTTTGTTGAGATAACTTTTTTTTTTTTTTCCCTGGAAGGTGTTGTGGAGGAATTTATCACGCAAGAGAAATTGTACAAGCCTGTGAAGCTTTGGGTTGTATTTAAAATACTATGGTAATAACATATGTTGTGCTTGCTAGATACCAACTATCTATACATGCTAAATCATGATTTCACAAAACAAGGTAAATAATGTAAAAAAGGATGTGAATATTTATGAGGCAAAATTGCAGCCATGTCTACAAGATTACATTTACAACTACAGGTACTTGTGAGGTAATCTTAGTACAGCTACCAAGATGCGTTGGGCATGAGGCGGAGTGCTGGGGTTGTCGTGCCTTGGTCCTCACCATGGATGAATTAGATGCTGTAAGATTGGCACTCTCCTCTTTTTTCTTTTTTGAGTTATTTGATTATCTGGCAAGGCATGATTATTTGCATGTGCAAATGACTCTATTGATCCAAACTATCCAAATTGTTTTGGTGATTCTTTTTTTTTTTTTTTTTTTTAAATAAATCTAGTGTTATTATTATTATTATTATTATTATTTTTATCATGGGTCATTTGTTTCATGTTTGGGAAAATATGGGGTTAGGTCAGTGAAGGATACTTTGCTACTAGTTTTGAAAGGGATAGGAGTCCTCTCTTGGGTTGTCATGGTTCACCAACTGGATTGGAAGTATTTACATGCTTTGTTCGTTTGTTATTAATTTTTATTCTGTTTCCCATTTATTTTCTTTCTTGGTTTTTTATTTTTCATGGCAATCCATCTACTTTTAGCATTTGTACTGAAAAGTGCGTCGGATGTAGGAGTTGGACGGACGTTGTTTGGCTGAGCTCTGATTTGTTTATCATTTAGCCATTTGGGTTTGATATATGCATCCAATCACGTACACAACACTTGGATAATTCGTCTTTCAGATCTTGTGGTCTCATGTGAGAAATGTATGAGAATGTGCCCTTGTAATGAATAAAGAGGAAGAGGATGGAGGGACTCCTTACAGTTGTGGCGGTTAGTCCTATTGCATTTGAGTGTGCATGCAAAAAGCCTCTCTCAGTAATGTCACTTTCCTACCATCTGTTTGTGCATTTGTTCAGCTGAATTAAAGTGAATATCTTGTCTCAATGCAGATACAGTTTCTTTGTTTTTCTTGCTCCAAATGCAATGTGGATTGTTTCTGCCCTAGTTACAAAACCAATCATCTAGTGCTGTCCCTGCAAGGAGAATGAAAAGGTGGGTCCTATATGGGTACACCACCATAGCTTTTCAGGTGTATCAAAGTGTAGATGTGGATGCTCTTCCAAAAAAAATTCAGGCTGATTAACAAAATAGGTGGGCCACAGTTAACAAAAACAGTTGACAGCCAATAAAAATTGGTTGGCTGCCTTTTGAGTTGGTAGGCCCGAGTCCTGTGACAGAGCATGGTGGGATCCTCAAGATGGACAGACTGGGTCTGACTTGCAGCATGGTGCATGTTTCAGTCCACTTACCTTCGGCTAGATTTCAGGCCTAGAGCTGGTCCATTGGCCATATAGCTAGTGCCCAGCAGGCTAGATTTCAAGCCCAGAGGTGGTCCATTGGTCATAGTTAGTACCCCGGCACTAGGCTGTGTGCAATGGATATCCTTAAGGTTGGGAGCTTGGGGAGTTGGTCACCTGACGTTGTGTGGACCCACCTTAATGTCTGTAACGTCGGTCCTGTCCATCAGTTTCATCAGATCATGTTGGGATGAGAGGCACTATAAGCAGTTGGGGTTAAACACCTACCATAACCTTCTAGGGGTGCACAAGCGTTTTAGTTCAGGCCGACATTTGTGTTTTCCATTCACCTTGGTGAGACTAAACTTATGAATGGGCTAGATGGCATATTAACATCATTGTTAACCCTAAAAAGTTTTCAATGGTGGGCGTTTCCATTCCACTCTCTCTCTCTCTCTTTTTTTTTCCCTCTGGTGTGGCCCCCTTGAGTTTTGGATCTGCCTGATTTATTTTTAGTCTTTACTTCCCAGCATGATATAACAAAACTGATGGGACGGAGTAGACGTCATGCAGACATCGCGGTGAGTGGTAGGAAATTGGATTTGTTTTTTACCTTGACATGTAGAAACATACCATCAGCTTGACCTTTCGGATTATCATGCATTCATAGTAACATTCACACATTGTTTAAAAACTAGAGATGTGTGGGCCCACCCATATGGTTTTGTACAGACCATCAAATGGCTTATTTTAATGTGAGATATGCTCCATTGTCCTCAAGAGGATACTAATGCTCCTAGTTGCACTGGGACACTTGCACAGATCAATCCATTGATGTAGAATGTTCCTTGGGTTTTAATGCATGTTTCCAGGGCTACCATGCAAACATCACACTGATCGGACAAATACAAAACATTTGATCAATGGTCATTAATATGGTCAGTCAAGATAATTTAGACGTGGGTCCAATCAACAATTTGATGTAAGTGCATCTTGATTATAACCATCAGTATGCAACTAAAGCAATTTGAAGTTGCTTGATCTTCTTGGATTGCCTTTTATTTAACCAGCATTACTGAACTTCAATCTTTCAAAAAAAAAGAAAAAAAAGATGACAAGGTTTCGAACTGTTTCGCATTCGATATTTAGCCATCTGCATTTTGTGTGACCTATATCATGTTTCCAATGCCTTGCTTGAAAATGCAGCTGCGTAGGGCCTATTCCATCACAGCATATTGAAATTGGGTTGTAATGTTTTTGAAACTGAATATCAACTTAAATAGGAATGTTTCATCATGCAAACAAATGCTTGAAAGAATTACTATCAGTCATGTAAATGATTTGGAATCATGCGCTCCCAAGATTTGGAAATTAGCCATCTGCATTGTTGTGCACATGCAAACCTTGAAAGAATTACTTGTCACAGTCATTAAATGATTTGGAATGCCTCCCGTTACCCCTCTCATGACAGAAAATTTGAAATACAAACTTCCCCCGAAAATAGCTGCGTTCAGATGGTTGGTGGCTAAGGCAAAGGTGCTTACAGTAGATAACTTGGGGAAAAGAGGAATGATGTTTTAGGGACTCATCCAATTCAGCTCATTTTGTTTCATCCAGGGCCAAGTGCAGATTATTCGAATAGGCCCTACGCAGCCTTTTATTTAACCAGCATTACTGAACTTCAATCTTTCAAAAAAAAGAAAAAAAAGATGACAAGGTTTCGAACTGTTTCGCATTCGATATTTAGCCATCTGCATTTTGTGTGACCTATATCATGTTTCCAATGCCTTGCTTGAAAATGCAGCTGCGTAGGGCCTATTCCATCACAGCATATTGAAATTGGGTTGTAATGTTTTTGAAACTGAATATCAACTTAAATAGGAATGTTTCATCTATGTGTAGTTATTAGTTGTTTTCTTGATGCTTCCATTGTTGTAATTTCCTTGCACATGCAAACAAATGCTTGAAAGAATTACTTGTCACAGTCATGTAAATGATTTGGAATGCGCACGCTCCCGTTACCCCTCCCATGACAGATAAGATTTGGAAATACAAACTTCCCCCGAAAATAGCTGCGTTCAGATGGTTGGTGGCTAAGGCAAAGGTGCTTACAGTAGATAACTTGGGGAAAAGAGGAATGATGTTTTAGGGACTCATCCAATTCAGCTCATTTTGTTTCATCCAGGGCCAAGTGCAGATTATTCGAATGGGCCTCCAATGACGGCAAGCTGAAGGACTTCAACCTGATGTTCTTTGAGATTTAGTTCTCCCACCTTCTTTCTTTTGTTTTTCTTGTTTTTTGCTGTCTGCTTCCTCGGCAGACTCTCTGCTTGTTTGTTTCTCTTTTTATCTTTTAATGAAATTGCGTTATCTTTCAAAAAAAACAAAAAGAGGAATGCTGTTAACCAACATCTGCCTTTGCTTGTATGGGCGACACTAAATCGGCTAACCGCCTCTTTATCCACTGCCCCATTCTCTCTCAGATCTGGGCCTCTGTTTTCTCTTGGTTCAACGTTTCTTGGTGCCTCCCAAACTCTACGGGTATGCTCTTAAAGGCGTGGCATGGGGTCTCTATTGGTAAGCAAAAATCTGATTTTTGGAGATTGGCCCTTCTTGTGGTTTGGTGGGCAATTTGGAAAGAGCGCAATGAAAGATGCTTCAAAGGAACATCCAACCCGGTGGGATCTATAGTGGCCAAAGTCGACTTCTACATTACCGAATGGGCTGTTTTTTCTTTTTCTCCTGTTTGTTAGTAGTTTGTTTTTTCGGTGAGAGTTAGTTTGCCGCTTTCTCAGCGGCCCTTCTCCCCCCGTTTTGTTTCCCTTTTCTTTTTAATGAAATTGCAAGTTCCCTCTCAAAAAAAAAAGAAGAAGATTTGGCATGCCAATAATCTCTCTCTCTCTCTCTCTCTCTGTTTTTAATAATTACAGTACAATATGAAGAACAATTCTCGTCAACGGGCACCCAGCGAGTTGAAAAACTCTGTTGATGCTGGTTAAAGAGCAAAAGGTGGGTTGCTTGGATCTTGGATAAAATTTGTCGTAAGATTTCTGCACCAATTTTAGAATTCATGTGATTTCTCATTTGATTGGGAATATGCACAGAGGGAAAAAGAAGCTTCTCTGAATAAAATACTTCAGTTGGAAAAGAAATTGTACCAGAAACAGGCATTGGAGTTGGAAATTGAGCAACTAAAAATGGAGCTACAAGTAATGAAGCATATGGAAGAAGGTGACAATTTTGCTAGTTATAAAGATGCATAGTGCCAATTATTATTATTATTATTTTTGTTTTTGTAATTATAGAACTATATGAAGAGCATTTCTCTTCAATGTGCAATCTGGGAGGAGGAAAAGGCTCATGAGAATTTCTTGATCCTGCTTCATAGTTATAAAATCACATGCACATGGGCTCAGGCACTTGCACACACATGCGTGCAAGATTTGTTATGGCATGTTTGGATTGTAGAGACATGAAATTCGAGAGACCTTAAACTTAGAAGAATCATCATCGTCATTCTGACCTGCTAAATCTTTGTCCAGTGTGAAACCTTCAGAGGCTACATTTCCTCAATTTTTGCATGAAGAAGGCTAAATATGTAGGTCTCTGCACAGAAGTTTTATGCAGTTCCATTCGCACAGTATGCTTGGCAAACATTTCCGATGGTGGGGCCTGTTGATACACCAGGTGGATGGAATGCAGGACAAAATTGCAGCAATTAGACGGCTCTGCCCATCCTGTTACTGTGAATTTTTCTGGTTGAACGTGGACTTCTGATCCAACCATTCCACTGATCAGATGGCTCCCACATGACCCTTGATTTTTGGATTTTTTTATTTTTTATTTTTTTTTTTTTTTTTTTTGAAGATGACAATATTTTTTAAACCAAAAGCTAAAGGATAAACCTGATACAAGATGGCTCAAAACAACCCTTGTTTTTTGGATATTTCTATACACATGATGGCCCTCAGAACAAGAGTACCAATTCCCTTACGTGTTTGCAACATGTACCATGAGGAGGGAGCTGCGTAGAAATTTGATGCAGTGACCTGCATATTAGCATTCCCATTGTTGAAAAAAGAAAGAAAAAGAAAAGCATTACTATTGTTGCATTTATGTACAAGACCCACAGGATGAAATGGATCAGATCAACCTCATAAATAGCAATGCATCAGATATTAAGCAAAAGACATCCCTTCCTGATCCAAATCGACAGATTGGAGTTGGTCGTTAGAGAATCATCATGATTGCAATTTGTTCATGACCATGTTTTTTGTGTTCTTGGTCAATGCTGGTTGCAGCTCCATGAAGGATGGTTATGAAACATATTGTGGAGAGAGAGGGACCCAGCTATCGGGCAGACATAAGCAAAGGATCGCTCTAGCCTGAGCGATACTAAAGAACCCAGCAATCCTGCTCTTGGATGAGGCGACCAGCGCATTGGATACAGTATCTGAGTTGTCATGGGCTTGAGTCCTGCAGTATGTATTAGTTTCGATGTTGTTTTGGTCCCACTAAATGGATGGTTAAAATGGTAAAAAAACATCAGAGTTGTGCATCAGTTTAGATCATGGTTTTCTTCTCATTGTTTATGGATTGATTTCATGTTCTGCGTCCCGAATCCGTTCATCTCTTATCATGCTCTTAATGATTTGAGTTTGATCAATTCCAGGGTGGATTTTGGGGATTGGACAGAGAATAGCAGTGGAACATATAATAAGTGGGATGCGGTATCCACAACACAGGTATTTCCATTGGTCCATGATATTTGTTCCATCATTCCTTGACTTCCTTTGTTATGACTTATGAGATTATAAAGATGAAAAGAGAATTGCTTCTTTTCACTGACTGTGTAGATCCATAGATCTGCTTGTATTGTAGCTACTTTTCATGGTTGACTAAAATAAATGATGAATGCTTCCTTGTGTATAACATATTTCAGTGAAATTCATATTAGCAAACTTTTCATTGCATCTTGCTTTTTTAGTGCCATATCCGAAGTTATGACCTGTTGTTTAAATTTTTTGTTCTGATAAGTTTCACCCATTTCAGTGAAATTCTTTTATTCAAAGGATTCTTTTTCGCAGTCTGATAGATCATTTGAGAAGAATTACTTGTTTCATCTTGTGACAGGTGAATAAATAATTTTAGATTGTTCTGTTGCAAAATATGGTTATAGAACCTATGAAATTGTCGGCTAATCTAGTGGGGAATATCATATCAGAAATATATCAACCAAATCTGCTGCTGCTCATCTCAAAACTTTCTGTTATTTCATTTGGCATTTCCTGCTTTTGTTTCCCATGTTGTCTTTGGTTTGTGTTTCAAAGTTGAACATTGTAAACAACATGCTTGTTGCAATGTCTTTTGTGAATGCATAATTTTTACTAACATGAAGTTTTTATCATTAATCATTATGCTTTTGAGATGTCTCGGGTTTCTTTTTTTTTTTTTTCCTCCTTAGGTCATGCACTCTATTGCTTTGAGAGGAGAGTAGTCTTTGATCTGATGCTTATCTTTTCCATTTCGTGCCTGGAGTGCAATTGAGATGCTAGAGGCTGAGCTATGGGACTTGTCAGCAGGGAAGGCACCATCTGCTCAGCTAGTAAGTCCAGCAAGTGAATTACTAATAAAACAAGAAATGGATGTTGTAAGTGATTCGGTCCTTATATATGTATATTAGGTGGAATTTAAAGCTTCAAATTGGTGAAATGCTCTGAAATTGTACAGATCATCTCAGATAGATTAAAAAATTCAGACAATTGCAGATATATGTCATGATTCAGTAGCATTGACTTTGTATTTGAAATTATAACATTCTGCCTTTACCTTGGGACATTTGAGCGAATGATTTCGAATAGTTTGATGCAGAGGTCTTTAAGCCACTTGCTTAGCTGGGACCTCTGGCAAGGGGTCAGGGACTAAAAGAAAGTTTCACTTGGTTAGCTGGGAGGAGGTATGTAAGCGAAAGGAATATGGTGCCTCTCCTTATTTATGGGATTATGATTGGTATGGGCTAAACTGAAAAATAGGTCTTTCTGAAACTGCTTCCCAATGAGGTTCAAAAGAGCAAAGTCCAATGTTGTTGAGTGGTCTAAGTCTATAAAATCTTTTGACTGTAATGTTTGGGCTTGCTTAATGCTTGGGCAGCTTAGCCTTTTGTAATTATGTAATGATTCATCATCATCACTTTTTCCTTTCTCTTTGCCAATAAATTATTGCCATTTGCCCTTAAAAAAAAGAAAAGAAAATCGCCATATCTTTAAAAAAAATTTGCTTAGTTATGGTCCAAACATGTTAAATGTTTTTCCAATAAATCTATCTCATTACCCCAAAATATTCTTATCTTGCTGTATCTCAATGTTTTGGAAATCATTGCAGGTAAGGGTAGATAATATGGCTCTTGCTCTGTCAAAGACATTCATGTCAGTAATAGTTGATACTATACAATCTCTTCCGCAACACCAATAAGTGCGTTTGTGATCGTTATCTGACAACTGTTTGTTAATTCCTCCAGATATTAAATTTAACTTGATAGTCTTTTGGCAGTATCTTTGCTTGTCAGATCTTGCAAGTCTTCTATGATGAAAAGCATCTTCATCATTCTGAATGTGTTTCCACTGCAGATAATACTTTGCTCTGTGTGAGGCTCTTTCGCAGGGTAAAGAAGGATACAACCATTGGAGAGGTACTATATAACATTTTGTAAGTCTTCTATGATGAATTTTGGTTAAGGTTCTGCAAATGTGTTTTTTCTTTTGTGCTGGTTTAATTAATGGTGACTAGAGGAGGTATGGATCGTTGGGCTTCTGATGGTGGACATGTCTGTAATTTATCTGTGATGAACTAATGATTGAGGTTTATCTCCTTTTCGTTTCTTTTTTGGAGTTTTTTTTTTTTTTTTTGTTCGATAGATATCTACTAGCCTTTTGTTGTAGTATATTATGGTTTTCTCCCATGAGAGTTGTGATCTCACTGCCACCCTTACACAATCTCTATCATATAGAGATTCTATCTTTTAATTTTGTGTAATGGGATGCTCTTTTAGGATTACTGAAACTCAGAGTGTGGATGTCGTTTGATATACAGGCACGTCTTCGATCTTTATTTGTATTGGATCTTTATTCACAAACTTAGTTCTTGTCGATAGTCAATGCATTGAGTTTCTGTACCTACTGTGCTCAGATTTATTTTGTCTTTCATCTTGTTTCTTTGTTATTTGTCTCGTTTGTATCTAGAGCATGGGAGGTACTTTTAGACATTGGTATGTCAGGCCATTCAGTTAATCACTTCAGTTAAAAGTACATAATCATAAGATCGAGCTTCCTATTTATTACAAACAGAAAATTTTCCTATTTGGAACCTAATCTGTGCCTATGTGGCCCACTGTCGTGACTTGACTCGAGACCAAACGAGTTGATCCAAGTCTAAAAGACATGGCGTAGATACTTACAGTAAAAGTAATATAAAATACAAATGTTGTCAAAGCATCCAACACTTATATTATTAAAATATCAAATTTCTCTCTAAAATGATCTCATTTCTACTCACATTCAAATAGAAATTGTTAAAACTTAAGATTTGAGAAGTGAGATGGATTGGAACATGTACATATGATTATCTTCATTAGTTAATTTAATATTTATAGATTTTATTTATTTATTTATTTTTTGTTATTTGGGATGTAATTAATTTCTTTTTGCTGTTTTGTTTTGCAGGTTGTAGGTAAAGACGAAAGGGAGTTGGATTGATGGATTTTTTTATGTGTATTTGGAACCATTCAACTTATTATTGTAACTATTATTTTAATATTCATTTTTAACTATGTTGTGCAACATTTTTTATATTTCAAATATATATTAAAAAAAATACAGATTTTAATCAAATATAAATAACCAAATACATTAAAAAAAAAAACATTTTTACTAGCGATCTATAATGGCACTTTGGCAAACCCTTGGCGTTTTGGTAGACCTTTGGTGGCAGTTCGGCATACATTTACCAGCGCTTACAAGACTTTTTCAAGCACTTGTGAGGCTTTTCCCGGTGCTTAGGAAGACCTTTAATGACGCTTTTTCAGGTTATAATGGCAGTCAAAAGAAGCTCCTGTAAAGGCTACTGACTGCCAGTAAAGGCGGCTGACCGCCGGTAAAGTTCCCTTAATAGTGGCGGTCAGCAAAACCGCTAGAAAAGCCTAATGGGCGCTGGTAAATAAACTACCAATGTCTCCTTTTTCGGCATGTCTGGCCACCGGCAAAGCCTTTGTCGGCAGTTTTTGGGACCTTTACCGGCCGCTTTCTTGCAGTGTTTCTACTTCTGATATCCACTGATTCAATTTAAAAAATCACATTGGCCCCCAACGCTAATCAATGTGGACATTCTGAGTTTTGGATGGTCTGATTTTTGGGCCCTGGAGGTTTATTGATGTGCGACTTATGGACGGGTTGGATTCCGTGAACACATCACTGGCCCCACATCTGCCTGCTTATTGTGGTACTGGTACCACTGGAGTGCACCCCTATCGGCAATACCTGCTGAACCACAACGCGGGCTTTCGCAGGAAGTTGTTGTGCTGGGATGCTGAGTGGGCCCTACTGTGATATTTGGAAGAACTGTTTTGCGAGATCATTTTAAGACATTACAAAAAAAGAGGCGGATCTAAAACTCAATTGGGCCATATGAGAGGGAAAATTAGGGAAAGAGTTTCCTACCATTGAAACCTTTATGGGCTCCACCTTGATGTTTATATGCCATCCAAACCCTTTATAAGGTCATTCCCACTAAGATGAACTGAAATCAAAGTAAACTTAGCCTAATACGAAGCTTTTGTGGTCACATGAAAGTTTCAACGGTGGTCACTAAATCCCCACTTCTTCCTCTTGCCTGGCACACTTGAGTTTTGGATCCACTTCATTTATGGTCGCGTATCCTAAAATGATGTTGCAAAACAGATGGACGGGGTGGATTTCTCTCAAACATCACGGTGGGGCCTACCTAGCATCCTAGTGCATGAACTTCCTGTGCAGGCGTCCCTCTGATGTCAGGCATACCAATTTATCAACTACATCTTGACACCAGCATCATATACCAGCAGTTTTCTGTGCAGAAGTTTTCAGCCACATTTAAAAAAACAAAACAAATTTTAGCAGAAGTTTTAAATGCCTAATCCATTTATATCAATTCACCAAACTACTTCTAGAATGAATATAGCTCCACACTGATTTTACTGACAAAAGAACCGGCAAGGCAACAATAATTTATATAGGAATGATCAAAAGAGCATGTTTCAAGAGAATAATCTTACCTCCTGAAGAAAGGATCTTAGATTTCCAGCCCACCCTTTTAAAGAGAGGAGCCCCAAGATAGATTTGGTGCTTGTAAAAACTGTAATGTGTTCCACCACCTTCATACAATCATAGGACACTTTTTCTGATATAATCTAATTACACTTTTTCCTGTACACCTTCAATGAATTCATAATCATTCAAAAACCTTATAAACTTCGAAATTGGATTTCTTGCCATAGAGAGAAACATCACCATGTCATTAGCAAAAAGGAGATGGGAGACAATAGGACAGTTGGGAAGCGCGGAAGTGTGAGCCCTCAAGATCTAACGGTCTACACGAGTTTTGGAACCCTCACAAAGCAAAAGATTAATGCTCCGACGGCCCGCCTATCTCCACTAGCCAGAAGATGACGAGGGGCATACTTACTATTTCAAGAAAGGATTTTAACACCCCGATGAGCTCCTCTATGCTAAAATGAATAGTTTTTGACACAGGGAAGAACATGAGGTTAAGCACCATCTTCCTTGGATAACTGTTCCGAATCCGCTATTTATAGACGGTCGTGATGTCTACTAGTGCGTAAGGTTTTCAGTCAAAAATAGTAAGTGTCCTATTTGGCTTCACCACGCTGTTCTCCTAAATATTCTAAGCACTTTTCATGTTTGGCACAACTTTATAGTAAAAACGGAATTAAAATAGGGAAATAACTGTCAATCCGATGGTATTTAGCAAATCTGTTTTGCGAAACCCAGCATAGCGGGGTTGGGTGGCTAAAGTAGCTCGTCCTACCCCAAAATCATATATTTTACGTCCGATTACTCATTTTGGTTTGTGAGATACGTCCGTTTTCAGTTCTGACGGTCCGGATCATCTCCGTCTCCGATCAGGCCTTTTCTTGTCCGTCTTGGCCATGAAATTATCCGCGACCCGCTCTACGTCAGTTTTGGAGATAGCGGGTTGCCTTGCTAACCTCTCGAAGATTTAAAAAAACCAACCAGATTACCATTCATCACAATCGAAAACCAACAATTCATAATGCATTTCTTCACTATACTTACCAAAGCTTCTGAGAACTTCAAACAGAAAGCTCCACTTGAGTTCATACATCTTAGCCATATCTAATATGCAGATCACATTATTCCCAAGAACTATCCCATCGAGTTCCTGGACAATTTTACGAGCCAAAGCAATATTCTCGGAAATATTCCTCCATGAAACAAAAGCTCCCTTGTTCTTCAGACATTAGCTTGGGAAAAATCATATTTAGTCTTGATTCTTCAGACATTAGCTTGGGCAAAATCATATTTAGTCTTGATTTCATCACATTGGAAATATTTTATAAATGCAATTGCATAAGCTAATAGGCCGAAATTCTGAGAATACAACGGATTTTCAACTTTTCGGATGAGAGATATGAAAGACAAAGTGAAGTCTCTAGGAAGGTCAGCCTCTTGTAAGAAAACACAGCCTTATAAATATTCTCCCACAATATTCCAACATGAAATAAAATAGAGAAGCAATTTGGACATGGGCCACTATCAATCGGAATGTTGTACACCACTTCTTTTACTTACTCCCTTGATGGGATATTCATCAGAATGGAATTATCTTTCGAAAAAACTATATTTGGAATAATAGTAAATATACCTTTTGAAACAGTAAAGTTTTGAGAAGACAACATGCTTGAGAAAAACTGAATAGCTGCTTCTGAGATTTTTTGTAAATCTTCCATAACCTCCCCATTACTGGTTTTATTTTTTTTGAAAATTTCTTTTTTTTTTTTTGAAAATTTCGACATCTACTATCAACCATAGTAGAAGGATTTTTATTTTTGTCCCTTTCCACAAGCCAATTTACCCCAACTCCTGCTTCCAAAACACTCCTTTTGCAAGTTAGCCAGATTTGATTTAGTCTCTTCCAGAGAAACTTCATCTTGTAAACTTCTTAACATAAGTAACTTATTTTCAAGATGAATAGTTTCGAGATTCTTTGAAAAATATTACAAAAAACATTTTTATTCCAATCTTTGAAAGCCTCCTTTAACCTTTTAAGCTTCAAAAGAACCACAACAGTAAGTGGACCGAGAATAGTTAGTCCAATTCCTTTCTGCCGTTTCCAAAAAACCTTCACGAAATGTCTGCATCCTTCGGAATTTAAATGGCTTTAGGAGCTTTAAAGTGAGTCAAAAATAAAAATAAAAATGAAAGAAAGGAAGGAGCATTAAAGTGGTCATCCTTCATAGATAACAATTGAGGCAAGTGATCTGAGGACACCCAAGAGAGATGAGAACCTTTAAAGTAGGAAATCATTATACACCAATGCTTTATCCAAACGAGTCCACATTCTTCTATCACTACTTGATTATCACATACACTTTTTTTTTTTTTTCCCACACCCACACCCACACTACACACATCACACCACATGGGCACTCGATCCCATGATCTATGTTGAAACAGAGTCTGTCTACCACTAAGCCATTGAGCTGGACCCATACCTGTAGTCCGTAGACTTTCTACCTTCTACTCTATTCACTGTATTGGCATTATCATTAACATGATTGACTGTAACATCATCGTGCGCCGAATTATCACCAGAATACAACAATTTTTGGATCCACTACTTTTTGCCTTCTCTACCACTATTGCCCATCTTCAGACCTGGTTTGTTCACTTCTAGCGGCAGTTCAGGCTTCATTTTCTCATCAAATAGTCTTCATTTATTAGAAGAACACCCCCTTCTCGGCATTGATAACCCATGAGACTTGACGAGCAATGTGAATTGGTTGCTTCATTAGAGCTTGATAATCTCATGATAAAATGCATACAACATATTCCATTCAGGCAAATTGGAGGGAAAAAAAAAAAAAAAAACATTGACTTAACCTGATCTGCACCTCATATATTTCTCCTTTCAAACCCCATCCAAACAAATCACAACCTAGATTTCCTCTACTGTGGGACTTGCATTGACAAAACACCCCACCATCGCTTGCTTCCATGGATATACTGCAAGAGTCATCTCCTCATCCATGAAAGTGATAACTGGAATCCCCTCAAACATGGCTTCTTGAACATGATACTTGGCTTGCTTATGCAATTACATTGATGCCAATTTCAAAACATCAGAAGTTTTAGATAGAGCCTTCAACTTATCTGGCAGCTTTGAATTAGACCAGCCCCAAAAGCCGGCCTCCTCCATGGGAGGATTTTCCATTGGAAAACCATAATCTCACTGCACCCAAAATGGATTTTTCTTCTCCAGATGGTCTTGCAAGATGGCATACTAAAACCTCATCCTCACTGAATCACCATATTCTGTAAGAGAACTTATGTGTGATGGGTAAGTAAATTGTGATGATAATCCAATGATGATTTCCCAAGATTTCCTTGAGCACTATCGAAACATGGATTCCATTTTTGAGGGTTTTGTTTGGATAGTAAGTGGAAGTCTCATAAAGCTACATTTCAAAAAAGGAAAAAGAAAAAGAAAAAGAAAAGAAAACTCATAAATCTCTCACAGTTGTCCCCTTCTATCTTGTGCATGAAAATTGGGTAACGATTGCTTTATGAAGTCCAATATTACCTCGGCTATCCAAACATAGCAAGATGTCTCATCATGGGGAAGCTCATTCATTTTCTTTTTCCGTCTGTCCAAACAGGTCCTTGCATGTGTTATTAGTAAACTTCCCTCATGCAGAGTAATATACATACATGCATTTTGTTTCATAGAAGAAAGTATATATCTCTGGGTTCTGAATATAGATTTACATTACAACTTAATCTACACTAAGAGTATAAAACCATAATTTTGGATTGGTAAAATAGCTAGAATCACAGAATTCGAAACAGAAAATGTAGGGAGTTGGGGATTTAGGTAACATTGGTATGCTGGCTGATTTGCTAGGGAAAGTAAGCGTAATTGAATTATCACTATTTCTACACATTAAAAATGTGTTTCTTGCTTTCCAACAATCCCATGTTTTGTACTTGAACCTCAATAACTGATCAAGCATATATGAGGATGAAGTCCAAAACATTCTTCCTCTATTTTTGCTTAATTGACCGAGGGAAAACTTGATAGAAATACAGGCGCTTGTTGCTAACCCTGGCAAAACGAGTTGCAAATGGTCACTGTTTAATCAATTGAAAATGATCAAATCATCCAATTTGTCTGGGCCACAAATTTGTCTTCTGGTTTAAATTCCCTATTGGGAGCATCCTGATATGCTAATTTGACATAGGTGGGACCAATGGTTCAGTGATCCATACCGTTGCTCTGATGGGCCATGCCATGGGTATGGGGTTGCCCTGAAAATCTTCCAGATCGGATGATTCTAACCCAAAGATTGCATGTCTGGGAACTTCCAATGTGGCAGATATTTTTGGGCATCCCCCATCCACATCAACAATCTCGATCACCAAATCATGGGCCCCACTTGTAAAGGATGGGTGCATCACAACACTATTTACACCTTGATCCATTAGGATGTAGGACCTGATGATTCCTCTCTTCGAGACATGGACACAACTCACAAACCTGTTCAATGGAACTGAATCTTTAGATCTGTATGCTATAGCTGATTGCCAGTTCAGGTCATCAGGACCCACATGTAAATATGTGAATTTTTTAATCTCGAGTGGCTTTCATTTTCTCTTAAACTAAAGTTTAAAATTTGAATCTGCTATATCTGTTTGTGCTTTGATGTATAGTGTTTCCAAATTGAGGTACAGGCCGAGAGTTGATATAATTCTGTTCTGTTTTTTCAGTTTGCCATTTGTGCAAGTGGGGCCCATGGTTTTTTGATCCAAGCCATCGATATGAAGAACTCATAATTCTAAATGGATATGAACTGATCTTTTTATTAGGCTACTTCCGGAGTGTTAAGTTTAAAAATTAAATAGCTATCATAGCCAGTTGAATAGCTATCTTTTTATAAAAATTCTCCACCGTAGATCGATCACACCCCAAAAAATAACTCAGATTTTCTATCTTCCTAACCGTCCGCTTGTGGGACATAGACAAAAGGCTAGGTTGTCCTGTTGAGGATATTTTTAGAGCATGATCCATCCACAGTGATCTCCGACTTACCAATGGTCTGGATCACTGGAAGATGGGGCCCACTTGTGCAAACTGAAATCCCATGCACTCGAATCATTGGCCTGCAACAGCATTAAAGTCTCATAACGGTTAGAATGACTACCGCCATCAACTGCATCTCCTTTTTCAAATGAGTTGTGATAATAGTTTTAGAACTGATATTATAGAGGAACGGCCGGAGCTTGGAACGTTTTATAGCTTGCCAGATGAAGTAAAAAGGTGGGGCACTGTTATTTTGACAGAAACTAATGAAAATTAAGAGAAATCATGAAACAAAGTCCAAACGCCGTCAAAGCTGTTGTAGCAGCCATTATAAACATATATTGTTACAGGACCGGCATGCTGTTTATACCTATATCATGATATAAAAGTTGCGGGTCATTATTGCTGCAAGCCGATAAGCATAGCCGTTTTCAAGACATGGATTTTAGTTGCTTAAATGGGCATTGTAGATGGTGTTGAATTGATGAGAATGTCTGTTTCCTTCAACAAATGGAATAATCCAATATATGGGAAGTTCCCATGTAGTTGAGCTTCTATGGGGCCCACTGTGATGTTTGTGTAGCAACCACTCTGTCCATCAGTTGTGCCATGGGCTGACCCAAAACTCAGGTGAGTCGCACGGCAGGAAAAAAAAATGTAAAATGGGTTGATGGCACACATATATCAATGGCCCGGACACGGCTCAAATGTTTGAAAACTTCCCATACAGTCGACTACATTGAATGAGAGATACTTTAAACTCTGGTAAAGTGTGATGGATGATATGCAGGCAGTTCTAAATTATCGAGAAATTGCAAACTTGGAACACAAATAATTCAAAATAAACTGGTCCAAATTATAAGTACCAGTTTAGATGAAACCAGAAATTACTCTTACAGTTTAGATGAAACCAGAAATTACTCTTACTTGCTCGTCCAACTATTGTATTTCCTGACATTTATGACAGGGTTAAATAAATAACATCCAATAGTCTTATTTTAAAAAACAAGCGTCCACTTTGTACTATTCAACCCATCTGGTTTTTAGCCTGTAACTCTGCCACAACTGTTCTTGCACAATCTCATAGTTTATTTTTTTATTTAATATTTGCCACATGTATCATTTATAAGTGTCTGCATATCAAATGTTATATCCAGCCAGAGTATCAAATAACATTCCCCATTCCATAAAGGCTAGTATCCATTTAATGTTCTAACTATTACACCCATCTCTTTATATCACATGACATCATCAACATGATTAAATATTACATGGCAATGTGTGTTATCAAATCATGCATGTGAAAAGAAGAGGGTTTTATGAACAATTCCTTTCATTGAAGTATCTTCAAATGTAAAATGGTGCTTTTTCCACCGTTCAGCCAAGAATAAAGCATTATACAAATGTTCTTAAAGTCATAGTTATGTTTTATTTCATGTGCAACGAATAACAAAATGGTGCTATGTACAAAGAGTAGAGCATGTGCCGCCATCGTGGACATGATTTGTATAGAGTATACTGGTCCCAACAACCATTAGTTAATAGGGGGTGATGCCAGAGCTTTACAGATTGGACACTAGTGCCAGAGGTATTGATGAATGCACATGTTTTCTTCATGTTCACACCCTAGCTTACACACCACATCTCTTGCCAGGTACTCTTTGTAAAAAGAGAAGATCTGTCTTTCAGTTTCTAAGAAAAATAAAGAGAATCCCCACATTTAAAGTGTGGGCTTCAATAGTGCCCTGTGAGTTTTAAAGGGTGCCCATACTTGGGGAATGATCACATGTGTTCGGATGTTTGAGCTGGGTGGCCACCGATTATGTGTATGTAGGATCCAAAATGGACATTTGGTGTGTCTCCTCGCACCATACATACCAATAACCATTCATATTAGCAACTCAAGCAGGACATTGCAGGGAGCATTTACAATCAACCTTAAAACATATATATCGACTTTCTTGTTTATACCTAAATTTTCTTAAGTTTGAGTGTCTCTGTCCTGATGGGGCACACTTGATGAATGGGTTGGAAAGTGCAGTAGAAGCTCTAATATAGTATTCTAAACCTTACTTTAAAGAGGAATGAAAATTCACTCTATTATCATTTCCATTGCATGCTAGTTCATTATTATCATAAGACCACTTCATCTCATGGGGCCTAAAACATGATAACGATTGTCAAAAGACCACAACTTCCATCTCTAAGCCAGGAAGGGTAAAAATATCATATAGAGTATCAAAAGACATAACTAACCCTCATCACAAATAATTTCTTATTTATAAGACGAAACACTTAACACATCTAATTTAAGAAGAACCAACTTAAAAGTAAAAAAGAGAAACAATTTAGCATATCTAATTTAAAAAGGAAAATGACTAAAGATCAATCATCAATTCACCAACATAACCTTGTCCCAACTATTTGGGCTAGGCTTTCTCAATCTTGTTTGTTGGAAGCACATATGTCAGACACGTGCCCACATGCTTGACATGTGGCAGTCTTAGACCACATGCATGTTGCATGTGTGCCATGTGTGATGACATGTGTGGGCTAGGGCAACTCCTAGTGGGGCCCACCTTACACGTGGCAACAACCTATGCCACCGCCTTTCTCCCTTATGGGAGAGGTAAGTTGTGCACACACGCACCAAAGAATAAAAGAGAGAGGAAGAAATTTTTGTGCACGTGGTACGAGGTATACATGTGTGGTGTAGAGAAGGTTCTGCTTTTGGTCTTGCTTGAGGTTATGTGTGTTGGCATACCATCATCACCGTCGAATCAGGTAAGTGAATTGACTTGTCTTCTCTTTATTTAATTGATTTAAAGGGGACATTGGCTTCCATGTTTCGGCTCTCGATTTGGTCGTGTAATCGCGTTGTTTGATCTGCAATTATATCAATGGCCTAACCCACCACGCTATTTGTCTGCACCCAACACTGTTTAAACCGGAATTTCATGATAGCCTGGCAAAAAATCAACAACCAATAGCCCACATAACATCAGCACTCCTCTTTTACTTACAGGGGAGCGGAAGGCACAATCACAACGAGCCGGAGTTGGAAAGATCAATATGATTATAAGAACAAATCACATACAACCAAAAGTGCATTAGTTGTGCAGACACATCTTTCCTGACAATGCACCACTTCTATAGGAATAGGCCCCAACACGAAGATCACCTGGAACAAAAATCAAACTGGCCCTCTCATTAGGTGGGCTGCTTGGTCGAAATCAATAGAAAAATGACAGTCTGACCCAACATACAGGCGTAGCCTACTTAATGAGCAGACCTGCCTGATTTTTATACCAGGTGATCTTCATTGTGGGGGCTACCATTTGCATGGTACAGTTTTTCTATGCAAATGGTATGTTGGCAGTAAAGATGTGGCTCGACTACAGTTATCTTACTTTCAGCTGTATGTGATTAGTTCTCCATGGTTATAGTTCTGATAAAATGCGGAATGCATTCAAAACTCCACCTAAGGGCTAGTACAGGCGTACCTAAAAATGCTTGTAGCATAGCTCGTTCATCGTATGGGTTGAAAAGGCAATGATAATGGGTCCAAACCTTTGCATTTAACTCTTGGAATTTACGATGGGAGTGTTTAGCATGTCCCACTGTCAACATTTTGTGGGATGGCCAAACAGTTCCCCTCCACACAATTCATGTGGGTGGAGCTTCATTCCATGTGCATCCAAAATGCACTAAGCTTGCTAAAATAAAGTTGTGAACATTTCAAGAGATCTAGCAATGACTTAAAAAATTCAAGTCTAGCAAGTATAGATACCAATCTCACTTCTGCTAGTGAGATGCATACCAAATCTACACAATATAATTCAAATGTCATATAATAGCAATAAATTACAATAGATTCAAAGTGCTTCCAAGCACTGTGTTAGATTTGATTGTGTGAAATTTGTATGAAATTTTTTATAGTGATAGTGATTGATAATAGCACATCAATGGCAATGATGAGGACTTATTTATTTCATTTCATTAAAGTGGTTTAAAAACTTTAATTTCTCAATAAAATGAATCTTAAGCAATTAAGTTAGGTAAATTCTTAATTTCCTTAAAGTAGTGAGTTGGGTTTGGGTTACAATTGAAACCTACTTGACTCGAAGTATTGCACAATCCTCTTAAAATGTACCTTTCTGCTTTAGAAACATACGCTTTGTCTCTTGTTATCTTTCAAAGAAAAGAACAGACTATTGCTTGCCCACACACCTGAATTTGTTACCGCTTTGCTTCACGCTTCGTGCAAATATAATATTTGTTGTTTTACTTTACGCTTCATGCAACTATAATATAAATATATAAATAGAAGTATGAATATATGCATGCATATACTAGCTGGGTGAATGATGCACAAATCAGCAACAAAATTGGAGACATGAATCCTTTGACTGAATCTTGATCTAATAAAAATTGATATAGAGATTGCCCCAATAAAACCATATTGCAACATAGTTTATATACGAATTATTATTATTATTATTATTTTAGTGAATGGTAACAAAAATATTTATTAGCACAAAGGAAAAACATAAGCTATGGAAAGAGACAAGAAAGGGGATATAAGGAATTGTCTCACTTCTTCAATAACATTAGGATGATTACAACCCTTAAAACCGGATACATTGCAAAAAAAAAAGAAAAAAGAAAAAAGAAAAAAAGTCACCATTGGCCCCATGGAAGACCGCCTTTGCACTGTAGGACTTCAGTAACTTATGTAACAAGTCAAACCAATTAAGGTTTCAACTGTAATGATAATCTAGAGCATTACTGCAACACTACTGTATAGGGATTGATGCTATTGATCAACCGAGTTGGGCATACTTAGTCCATATTGCATTCTTAAACATGAGCTGTGTCATGTTGGGATCAGGTTGGGTCTTTCAGCCTGACCTAATTATAATAAAATAGGCTGGGTCTGGTTGCACTTGAGTGATGAATGTTAAGCGGGTTAGTCCGACAGAGGGTAATGTGTTGAGGTTGGTTTGAAACAGAATCCTTAGCAACCCAAACCTATCCAATTGTCAACATTATAAAATGTAGCCTTAGTGCTATGGTTAATTGCTTAGTGTTTGTTCCCAAGAAAATGAAAATCCTTATTTGAAGCCAAGGTGGAAGGAAAACAATTAAACAATCCCAAACATTGATTATAGGAGACATTTCAAACTTTCAAAAATCCCAGATATTGAGTGGAAGCAAGAAATTGAATACTCATGCAGTTCTGCCCTTAAAATCAAGTTTCCTCTAATCCAAAGCTTCAGTCAGGTTCACGGGTATAGATTACTTCTTTAACGCGATACAGGGCGATTAAGGATGTGTTTGGAAGTACCCCAAATCACAGGAAAAATCCATATTATGGAATCTGGAGTAAGGGATGGTTATCCAATCCATCATTCTTTTAAGTTGCAGAAAGCCAAAAACACACTAAAATGGCAGATACACCACCTTCTAGAGGCATCCAAACACACACTAAATAGCAATGGCTTTGGTTTCTTGAGCAGAGAAATGATTAGTGCCACTTACTTTTCTCAAATCATGTGAGAACCTGGCTTGCAATATCTTAGATTAAGAGCTGCCTATAACTACGAGTTGTGATTCCTATGAACTAAGCATGGTTATAGTGCCACCTACAACACTATAAATTGATGAGATTAAAGATTTCTCCTGAGATCATGATCTTACATACAAAAAGCTGCTCTTTTCAAGCACCAACATCTAGACTGGGTTTGGATGCATGATTGGATTAGTAGTCAGTTTGACAAAGTACAAAATAACCAAATTGTTATTTCCTTGTTTAGTATTTAGATTGAGGATGTAACTCTAAATTGCTTATTGCTTACCTCATATCCCTTTATTTATTCAGTTACTTTTATCGTTCTAAAGTGAAGAAAAGTCCCATTTACCAACAAACTCTATTTGGGCTTACTACTTTCCAACATCTCTCACCTTGAAATTTATTACAACTAGTGTTGTAGTGGTGTGTAACAAGCACTATCATCCATTCCTAAGTCACACAACTTCATCAATTGCACTCATCATATAAAAGTCAAATTCAACTCAAGTAAACAATAGCAGCATTCTCATGCATTACGAAGAAAAATCAATAATGCAAACAGGTAGAATTCCAAGTCAGTAAAATTACAATTCATCCACCAATCAATTAAAAAAAAGCTTTGACATGGTGAAATCTCCCTTTTGAACCTTGTGAATCTTGAGATTTTGCTTCTTGGGACACCAAGTTTGCTACTCGGGTGCAAGCGCCATGACTACGGTTAGAACAATGTGCAGCGTATGGTTGTTTAAACATACAATTCAACACATAATTAGGTGGTAATGATTGGCAAAGAAATTTATAATGATAGTTTAGGATTCTTTATAATTGTATCCCAAAATAAAATAACCATGCTCAATGGGACACACCATGTTATGAGTGCGACATCCATTCCATGAGTGGCTTATCATTTCCACCGTACAGACTAAACGTTATCTTGAAAAAATCTCAGATAGACCATATCACGGTTAAAATTGTAAAATGTAAAATAATTCATACTAATTTTTGGATCGTCTGTTCATCCTCCTGAAATACACATAATCACAACCAAAAATATGGTTCACACTCCTCTCCAATGTTGTCTGTGGCATGGCCACGTGATGACATACGAGCATCACAGTGGCTAGACGGAGATAATATACATACGAAGATAACATACATACGAGCAATTCTTGTCTAAATCTTTTAGCCCTTTCCATTATCCTACAACAAACAGTTAAAAGAAACATGCAGCAACAATTGTCATTCAACAAGAAAAAATGTTAGATATTCTATAAGTAGATCTTTGGATCTGGAGGATTTTTTTGATTTGTATATCTTTTTGAAAATCAATCAACAAAAAAATCCAGCCCATTTACAACATGAATGGCTATTGTTTTCTATAGTGGGGCCAACCATGTTGTGTACATGTCATCCAAACCATGAATTTTGTGATCCTACTGTGAAGATAGGATTAATAAAAGAATAAGCTTATACAATTATTAAGTGGGCCATACCATGTAAAAAATAATGAATAAAATCATATGTGAATAAACAACTAATACTGAATAATTTATAATGTGTAAATAATATGAGAAAAATTAAATTAAATAATATTAAAAGAATCAACATGTTTACCATTTTTAGTTTACTCTATGCATTTCCTGCACAAAGCAAAAATATTTAGAAGTTAAGATATCTAAATTAATAAAGCTATTGTATATGTCTTAAAATTAATATAATGCAATTTTGTGTAAAAGTAAATTATTATAATGTAAAGTAAATGTCATAAAAACTTTTAAATGAGAAGAAGGGAAGAAAATAGTTACCAAATGCGTCTCTTTTAAATAAATTCTTAGTTCACATTTTTTTATTTTTGAAGTATTTACTAGCAATACCGAAGTTTTATTTTTTTCTTTTTCTTTTGTTTAAAGATATTTCCGTAACCAACATATAGATCTCCAATATACTCTGAAAGTTAACATGTGCCCTTGGAAGAAGGTTAAAAATGCTTTGAATTTAGTAGAATTAGGTAGGAAAGTAAAATTGGTGAGTAAAATATGTATGAGTGAAGTAGGTTTGGAAATTAGATGTAAATAAGAGAAGTGTGGAAAACAGAGACCGAAAAGTTAAAGTGGATGAAGTAGATGTGTAAATCAAAAGTCAGTGAGGAAAGTGGAGGTGGATGAAATATTATAGTATATGATGAATACTTCATTGGAGCATAAATAATGTTTATTATATTAGTACATGGCAAATGTAATACAAAAATATAAGACAATACAAATTTTTATAAACATTTGATTAACATAAATGAATTACTATAATATTTCATAATATCTCTTATAAAATTCAATTTATTAATTGTTAAATATTTATAAATTCATGATCTCACCTTTTGATTAACATAAGGAGCTATTTGTTTTCTAATTTATTTTTGTAAATTCTTATAAAACATTAATGATTAATTACCAATGTAATTTCCCACCATTTTCAATGCACCTTGCTTTTTGAGCGCTAAAATGAAAGGGTACAAATTTCATGTGGGGCCCACTGCGATGTATTTTATAAACATTTGATTAACATAAATGAATTACTATAATATTTCATAATATCTCTTATAAAATTCAATTTATTAATTGTTAAATATTTATAAATTCATTACCATGAAACTGCCCTATCCAAAGAAATCAGACCAGAGCACCCATCAAGTCGCCCACCTGTGATATATAGACCGCGAGATCGAGCGGACCTGTTGACATTTTTCACACAGATGTAGCCCACCCAACATGACGATGACAAGGATTTGGTGGGGTTACCACAACTGACAAGTGTAATGGCTTGTTTTTTTGGGCCAAGGAGTTTTGATTGTGGGCCCCACCTGATGAATGGCCTGAATCTTGCACAAGTGGTATCAGCACGAGTTTGAATATTAAAAAGATGGCTCCGTATAATTGATGATCCAACCGTTACTTACACATCCAGTTATGTCTGAAATGTTGTGATTTGCAGTGATGTATTTACAGCACAACAATGGAGGAATAACGTTGTTTGGATTCCCACTCGATCGAGGATTGCTCCACACGCTTTTTGCATTCGAGTTCTCTCTGGTGTTATGGATATTAAGCAAGGTTGTTGTTCTTAATTGATCTTTTCTTTTCTCACTTTTGACTCTCTCTCTCTCTCTCTCTCTCTCTCTCTCTCTCTCTCTCTCTCTCTCTCTCTCTCTCTCTCTCTCTCTTCTTATAATGGTGAGATTAAAAGGTTTTAATGATATTTGGAAAGAGATTGTGTAAAAGGAACATGGAGTAGGAAACCATCTTCCTTCATGTGATGTAATTAGTATCATGTTTCCAGACATGTAGTGGAAGTGTACAAATACAACTTGTTTGCTTGAAATGAACTCAGATTCTAGCAATCTTAGTAAGGAAAGAGGAGGCCTGATTTCTCTAGGATGGCGCACCTTGGTGTGTGTATGATATCTAAACTATCTTGGGAGTGGATTCAGTTAGGTAGGGGTAATAATGAGTTCTGTTAGACTGTGATGTGGCACTATTTCATTGGCCTAGCAGACATGACAACCTTTTGAAAGTAGGTGGACCCGTGCGATTTGGCTGCAACCCCAAAACCAGCGATGTGGGTGAGACACTGACCATACGACCCACCTTGATGTATTCATTGTATATCCACACAGTCTTATCTGTTTTTTTTCTAGCTTCTTTTACCATATGGGCCCAAAAATGAAGCAAATACAAATTTCAGGTGGACCACACCACAGGAAATAGTAGTCATTGAATGCCACAATTAAAAACTTCATGACATCCACTGTAATGTTTATTAACCATCCAACCTTAATAAGGTCACACAAACCTTGATGAAAGGAGATAAAAAACAAATATCAACTTGATCTAAAACTTTTGTGGCCCACAAAAGGTTTTAAAGGTCAATATCCATAGTTTCTTATGGTGTAGTCTACCTGAAATTTGTATCTACTCCATTTTCTTGAATATTGCCTAAAATAAGCTGGAAAAACAGATGATATAATCAGGGTCTCACTCACATCATTGGTTCAAGGTTGCAGCCAAGTTATGCTCTAACAGGCTCAATAACAAGCATTTGGCATGCCTATGAAATGGCATCACGTTATAGCCTAACTCAAGTTGGTATTATCCCATGGTGGGGTGTCAACCTAAATCCTAAACCCTAAACCCTAAATCCTAAATACTAACCCTAAAAAAACCCTAGAAATCCTAATCCTAAACTCTAAAGTAAACTCAACCCAATCAATGTCCTAAAACTCTAGAACCTTAAACCCTAAAATCTCGAGTTAACTTAGTGAGTCGACTCAGTGAGCCAACCCAGTCAACTCACCTTGTCAAGCCCAATCATAACCGGGGCCCGAACCAAAGCCCAAAACACAGCCCAAATGGAACCAAAGGTGGGGCACGAGTTGTCAAACCAGGAAGCCGGGCCTCCACACACTTGAGGGAAGACTCCCATCAAAATAGGAGGTCCCACGAGGGGGTGGTGGCTCCCTGGTCGCCGCCACCTACGTTGTATGCTTCCTCTTTTGGACAGACGCCCTCTAAGCATGTAAAAACCTATTTTGCGAACTCTAAGTGTGTATTTACTTTGATGCCCATCTCCTTATCCAAATTTACTATTTTACCATCCAATCCAACCATGGAGATCTTGCCATGTGGCAATCTCCAATCTCAACCATCAACATCCCTTTTAACCCTAGACTTGATTAAAATTACCAAAAAACTAGGGGTAGGGGCTACAAATAGCCCCCTTCCCTTCTCATTTGATTATCGACTCTCATTTCAACAATCCCTCCTCATCCAGAAGTCCCAGAGAAGCCTTAGTTATCTACTCATCCCTCCACTAAGGGGAGAGAGAGAGAGAGAGAGAGAGAGAGAGAGAGAGAGAGAGAGAGAGAGTGTGTGTGTCTAGTCTAGCCTAGCCAGAGTCTGAATTTCTTGAGCCACCCAAATCTTAGTCCGAGCCAATCGATCTAGCCTTTGCAACGCTACCGTCCATTCAACCATTTAAACTTCAATCAGTTGCATTTACTTCCGAACATTAGTATATCGTGCAATATTTACTCTCTTCTCAACTCACATGCTCTTCAAATACACCATCATTGCATCACATTACATCGTTTTCTCATATCTAATTTGCATGCGTATGCTCTATGACTTGCCGATATAATCAAAGCCTGCTCATCAAAAACCAAACCAGTTAGTCATCATTTTATCATGAGCATCAATATAGCATCAAGCATCCCGTATATCACAATTCCAATGTACTCAACATTTAGTCAGTTCAAAGGTATGCTCTGCGGCTTACCAATATAATTAGATCCTACCCATCAAAAACCCTACTGATTCGGTCATTGTCGTCATTGCATTCATTACATCATATCTTTTGTATGTGATAATTAATCATATTCCACATAAATTAGTTCGATCTTATGAAGTAGAGACCATACATCTATACAAGAAGAGTGGGTGCCTAACACTTTTCTTATCTGTAACAATGGTCCTTTACTCAAAGTTTTTGTAACACAAATTTAAGAGTCTTCTTAAGACGGAATTTTTGGATTCTCAGTCCTAAGCAGTTCTACAAGGTCTAATCAATTGTAAATTCAAAGTAATTAGCTAGTGGCGACTCTGGTCAAATTAAATGCCCTCTTAATCACAACACCCTAAAAGCCCTCGAGAGAGTTAGCCATTGAAGCGAGTTGATTCCCCCACTCGGGATCAGTCTTCCACACCCACATGATTTGTTTTTTTTTAAATATTTATGAGGGTGCTATTTTTTATGTACAATGTTTCTCACATATGGAAAGAGTGGATCATATAATTTTCTGCCTAATTTTAATATGAAATTTACATATTGTTACCTATTTCAAAAAGGTTTTGGAAAAGCTACCTCCTTAATCAATATGATTGTCATTTCGCTACCTCTGGTTTCTTTAACCCATGATTGATTGGCCCCACCATGAGATTTATGTAAAATCTACCACAACTAACATATGTGTCACCTCATGTTAAGTCAACGACCCAAAAATACTCTTATCCATGATTCAAGTAGACCACATGATTGGAAACGATGTATAAGGCCATGATCACCTACTAAATTGTTTCCCTTAGTATGGCCAACCTAAATCACGAATGGGCCTGATTTTTAAGCCCAAGCTAAAATTTAGTATGTCATCTAATGAATGGAGTGGATTTCATATATTCATCACAGTGAGCCCTGTAAAAATTAAGGATGAACATCTCTCCCAACTATCTTCTTTAGTATGGCCCGCCTAAGTTACAAGTCATCCTTTTTTTCTCTCTCTAAGCCTAAATTGAGAATACACATCTAATGATCCCAATGTATTTTGCATGGACATCATGGAAAGTCCTACAAAACTCAAGTCTAATCATCACTCTCTTGTCATGAGAGAGATTGATAAGGAAAATAAAAAAAAAAAAATTGCAGGAGGCATATTTTGATGCGGCACACCATAATATTTATGTATTATCCACTCCAACCATTAGATATTTAATCTCACACTAAGCATAAAGACAAATATATAAGCTGAGTTGTGATTCTGGTGGGCACCTAGAGACAACAGTTGGGAGAGGGACATGCAACCTTAATTTATATAAGACCCACTGTGATAATTATATAAAATCCACTCCAACTATTATATTTCACACAAAATTTAAGTCATGTGGCTCAAAAATCATACTCATCCGTAATTCACATGGGTCATGCTAATGAAAATAATTTGGAGTGCAAGCATTGCCTTATATACTGTTTCAATCATGTGGTCCACTTGAATCACAAATAAAGCTAAATTTTAGGCCATTGGCCTAAGATGGGGCTGACACAGCTGGTGGTCAGATGGATTTTACATAAACATCATGCTGGGCCAACCAAGCCACTAACTTATTTGTTAGTTAGTGGAGTACCTTATTGAAAACCTTTTAAGAAAAGGTATCAGAAAGTAAATTTCATAATAATTAGTATTTTTTTTATCAAATTCCCTCCTGTAAACCAAACCTATTGACATGATAGGCCCACGGATCGAATCTTGGGCCCAGTAATTAACTGGGCTGGAGTTGGGAATGCATCAACGGAAAAGGATTGGCTACTCCCCCTGCCACCAGCCCCGTGGCTGGTGTTCGGTGCTCTGTGGGCCCTACCATGATGTATGTGTTTCATCCGTTCCATTCATCCATTTTTAAAGATCATTTTAGTGCTTTATCCCAAAAATTAGAGATACATAAATCTCAGGTTGTCCACACCACATGAAAACAATATTGATTGGATATCCACCATTAAAATCCTCCTAAGGTCCACTGTACTGTTTATTTGACATCCAATCTGTTGATTTGGTCATACAGGCCCAGATGAAGGGAAAAAACAAAAAATCAGCTTGATCCAAAATTTTTATGGTCACCAAAATATTTTTAATGGTCGAAGCTCATTCAACACTGTTTCCTGTAATGTGGTCCACTTGATATTGGGATATATCTCATTTTTTATCTCATACTGTAAAAATTTCTGTAAAAATAGATGGACGGCATGGATGAAACACATACATCATGGTGGGCCCACAGAGCACCAACCACCAGCCATTGGCTGGTGTAGGGGGAGTAGCCAATCCGTTCCCTGCATCAACCTAACAATCCAACCTGGAACGACTGGGGCCCGGACAATGGGAAACGGATTGGCTACTCCCCCTGCCACCAGCCAATAGCTGATGGTTGGTGCTCTGTGGGCCCCACAATGATGTATGTGTTTCATCCATGTCGTTCATATATTTTTATAGATCATTTTATGGGATGAGACCTAAAATGAGGTATTTCCCAATCTCAAATGGACCACATTACAGGAAAAAGTGTTGAATGAACGTCGACCATTAAAAACTTTTTGAGGGCTATAAAAGTTTTGGATCAAGCTGATATTTGTTTTTTCCCTTCATCTAGGTCTGTATGACCTAATAAACAGATTTGATGTCAAATAAATAGTACAGTGGGCCTTAGGAGGATTTTAATGGTCGATATCCAATCAATATGGTTTTCCTGTGATGTGATCCAACTGTGATTTATATACCTCTCGTTTTTGCTATCAAGCCCTATAATGATACGTAAAAATGGATGAACGACATGGATGGAACATATACATCATGGTGGGGCCCACAGAGCACCGACCACCAGCCACCGGGCTAGTGGCAGGGGGAGTAGCCAATCCGTTTCCTGGACAATGGCCCTTCTATGAATGAGCTGGACTTTGGACATGGTTGCCAATAGCATTGAAGAGCAGGGACATTCCCGTAATTTTAACTAAATCCATACCCTCCGCTAAATTCTCATCTCCGCTCGCTCTTGCTATTATAGAGAAAGCAGCAAATGGCCCTCTCTTCCCTCTCATTTCGCCCCCTCCCAAACCCCTCCATCAGCCCGACACGTGTCGGTCGGGCCAACCCCCTCAATCCCTCCAGACCGACACGTGCCATCTTCCCCCTCAAACCACCGCGCCGGACCTGCCTCAACTCCGTCCAAGAGCAGCCAAACAACGGCCGCAACCCGGCGGAGAAGGAACAGGAACCCGAACCCGAACCCGAAAAACCCGCGGAGAGCTCCACAGCGGGATTGGAGAGGGCTAATCCGGATCTAAGCTCGATTAAGGAAGCAATTAAGGAGAAAGAAGGTGATCTTTCGTTGAATGGAGTAGCTGAGGAGATAAGGGAGATCGAGTGGCCGGTATTCGGCCGGGTCTTGGGGACGACCGGAGTCGTCTTGGCGGTCATTGCCGGTTCGAGCGTGGTGCTGCTAACAGTCAACGCGGTCTTGGCAGAGCTCTCGGACCGTGTTTTCGCTGGGAAGGGCATCCAGGACTTCTTTGGATAGAGTGGGTTAGGGCAGCAGCATGGAGGATTACAGAGTCCCCCCACGTGGCAGCTTCGAGGATTTTTTTTTTTTTTTTCTAATTTGAATTATGTTGTCTGCTGTATTAATTACAGTTTCCGATTTTTTAATTAAATTCTTAGAATCTGGATTTTCTCTCTTATTAGAAGCAATCCAAACTGTCTTTTGGACAGCAATCCTGGCCGTTGGATGAATAGAATGGCTTCCATGCTTACTTGATGCTGGCTGTTTGCTGGTATTGTTGCCAATCTTCCGATTGAAGAACCCTTCCATTCAAATGGATAGTTCCGATGAAGTTTTACATCATCCAATGCGGATTGACTAGGTGGGGCCCACCGTGATGTTTGTAGGAAATCCACCCTGTCCATCCGTCATGCGTAAGAAAAAAAAATGAGGCTAATCCAAAATTCAAGGGAAACGGACTGGCTACTCCCCCCGCCACCAGCCAATGGCTGGTGTTCGATGCTCTGTGGGCTCCACCATGATGTATGTGTTTCATCCATGCCGTTCATCTATTTTTATAGATCATTTTAATGTATTAGACAAAAAAATGAGGTATATCCCAATCTCAAGTGGACCACATTACAGGAAACAGTGTTAAATTAACGTCGACCATTAAAAACTTTTTGGGGGCCATAAAAGTATTGGATCAAGCTGATCTTTGTTTTTTTCCCTTCATCCGGGTCTTTATGACCTAATAAACAGATTGGATTTCAGAAAAAACAGTACAGTGGGCCTTATGAGAATTTAAATGATGGATATCCAATCACTATTGTTTTCCTGGGGTGTGGTTCACATAAGATTTATATCCCTCTTATTTTTAGGATAAAGCCCTAAAATGATTTTTAAAAATGGATGAACGGAATGGATGAAACACTTACATCATGGTGGGGCCTGCATAACACCGACCACCAGCCACGGGGCTGGCGTCAGGGGGAGTAGCCAATCCGTTTCCAAATTCAAGTGGGTCGCACGCCGGGAAAGGTGGGTAGGGAAATACCGTTGAAATTCAACTCTTTGGGTTGGAACGTGATGTATATATTCCATCCAAACCGTTCATAAGGTCATTTCGACTGGGATGAACTGCAAACATAAAAATATTAGCCTGATTCAAAACTTTCATGCCCAACGAATGTTTCAACGGTGGTAACCGCAGGAAATTCCTGCGGCAGCAATCCGCGCCCTACATTATCGAATGCATTTTTAATTTGGAAACATGAGTTGGGGCAGCAGGTGCAATATCTAAGCCATACATCAGGTGGGGCGGACCGTTTATATGTTCTCACCCAAATATAATTCCAGCCCATTCATCAGGTGGGCCATGATGTTAGATACAGTTAGACGGGCAAGAAAACATCGACCTAGTTTTTTCGGCCATGTTTTTCTGGGAAATTGTGGCCCATCGGAAGATTGTACAGACGCTATTCTTCGGCAAAAGTATCCAAGTAACGGTACCCCGCTAATGAACGGATTGGATCTTACTCCAATGTGCAACGCTAACATATATAAGATACCTTGTTAGCTTATGTTTGGCATTCTTTTGGCAGGATTCTTGGATTTTGCATTCTTATAAGCTGCAAAACTGATTTTGCATTCGCTTGCCTTTGGCAGCCTCAATTTTCAACTCTTACAGTAAGCAGCGTGGATTTTAGGCCTCAAGGAGAGTAGCAGCAGTTATGACAGTTGTGAGAATTAAAAACTTTCTCACGGATTTTGGAAGAAAGGTCCTTTTGAGGAATTGAAATCCAGTATTTCGAGGGGGGTCCACAAATTATTTAGATTGAAAACCCTAAATTTCAAAATTCCTAGCTGCCAAACACTATAGTAAGCTTTGCATACGCATATATTTGTATTGGTCTAATACAAAGCCTCATTGCAATAAACTCATCAGTGATTCCATGCAAACATCCAGTTTTGGAATGTTTTCCCACTAATACAAAAACCATCTTGGGATGTTGCATTTTCACTACATTCATCCAACCTAAGTTTAATGGAATTTGCCATCAATTCATATCAAGGTATATAACATCACAATGCATGTATTATTTCTGATATGCATGGTTATAAACTCACTCATACACTAGTATCATGCATTAAAACAGTATCTTTAACCTTAGCTCTGCCATTATTTCTTCAATTTCAGTTCCCCCATGCCGTACATTGATGGTGATCTTACCTTATGCATGGTCCAGAACAATCCATTCGGCTACCTCTAGTAATGAAAAATCATATGAGGCCTCGCTCAAATGCTGTAAATTGTCGCACCTAAATAAATCTCTCCATGTGGATTAAGTTCTGCCTCTGAGCATAGCAGGCTAGGCCAGCTATTTTCTGCTCAAATCTCAATCCGTTCGCACTTAGGTCTGGAGGTCCAAGAATAACAAATCCATAGTTCCAGCATTCCACTGCCCCAAACACCCCATGATTTTCACAAATAATAAGGAAATTCATTACCTTGAGGAGAATAAAATGTTCCAACATTTCCAAGCCCACACAAGCGTACAAGTAAGATAATGGACATGCAATCTAAGCCATCCATTAGAAGGGGTACCACTGTAGATTCCATGTCCCAAGAATCTGGTGTCCACTAGTCAGGTGGGCCACAATTAATTAAAAAATGTGTGGTTGCAAATAAATAAATAAGCCTAAGTTCTCTAACCCAGCAACCTATTTCTAGTATCTTGGCACACCAACTAAATGGACCACCTGTATACCCGGGCAGTAACAGCTACATGGTAAGGTCCACCTGACGGATGCCTTAGATATATCACCTGTCTATCAGACTGGCATAAGTAGAGGCCTGTGCATTAGCTGACTTCTAGTGCATGTGGGACTAGCAAAGCTATAAAATTTTCTATTTCAATGAAATATTCTACACTCTTTTACTAACCAATGCCCTTTCAGCATCAAGAAGACATTTTTGCTTATGATAACTATAGGAAGTGGGTATTTTTCACAAAGGTGATAATTCAGGTGGATATCACAAAAATGTGTGCATCCAAACCTGCCTTAAAAGTTCCAGGCTCAAAGGGGAAGTCTAGAGACAAATTACCATTATTTCAGCTAATCATTTTCCTCGTTGGTTTTGATTCAGAATTCTCGCTATGGGGTTCAGCATCATCTATGCCTCCACAAGACTTTCTCCGCCTCATATTTGCCCCCTTGCTAAGTGGTGCCCAGATCAAATTCCAACAATAGAGATATTGATTTTTTCATAGAATATCTACAGCTTGATTAGTCAACGGAAATCAGTCATCAGGAAATCCAAGAAACCTGTTTATGAGCTTAGCAGCTGGTGCGGCGTCTGCTGGCGGGTAAGGAATGAGAGACTCCAAGTCCATACTCCTGATAACTTCATGCAATGTCTGAGGGCGGGCACAAAGGAGATGTTTTCTCTCTGCTAGTTCTTCAGCCAACTCGCTCTGATGATTGTCCATCAAATCCTCATTTACGACCACAATTAGAGGTTTTCCCAAACGTAATGCCTCGAATATGCTCCCCGACCCTGCACAATAACTAAAACGATTAGTACCACAAGATTCTTTTAGAACCTTATTCGACTAACATCATCAGTTCACTAAACACAAACAAAATATGCAACCAAATGGACCTAATGATATGAAAGAATTCCATTCATGAGGAATTCTATGAGCTCAACTCGAAGGAAGGCGTACTTCCTCAGGTTCTCAGTTTGTACAAGTTTCAGTCCATGGTTCAGCAACCCAAACTATTCAGCTGATGTGACCCACCTTGGATGTACCATGCCCAAAAAACATCCCAGATAGGAAGATCCTTCACCTCCCAGATATGAGGGGGGAAAAGGTAGAAATTTAGGTCCATATGTTTATGGTATATTGTTTTTCTCTTAATTTAGAATAATTCACTTTTTATACATGTGGCAATAAAGATTGGTATTTCAAAAACGGGATAATTGTAAACACCTCCCCTCTAGTTTGGTTGATTACAAGTGCCACCACTCTGCCCAAGGTTTTTTTTGTTTGTTGTTGAAAGGTGAGAAACTTTATTAAAAGGGCAGCACGAGCAAAAAAAAAAAGAAAAAACAAAAAACAAAAGGAAGAAAAAGAAAATACATTACAGAACGCAACTGTGGAATAGAGACTAAGGTCCCTAAAGACGCAGTTGTTGCTCGCAGCCCAAACGGCCCAAAACACAGCTAGCAGAAGACAGCACCACTTCCTTTCTCCAATAGCTCCACCAGCCTCCGCATGCCAACAGCAAAACAGATGGTCCACATCAGCGAGCATAGCCCAGTCCCCTCTGCTCCAGGTTAAGTGGAATATGCACCAAATGACAAAAATATCCCTGTCCCAGGAGTTTCTTTTGCACGCATGTGGGGCCCACTGTTATGTATAAATGATATCCAACCTGTCCAGCAGGTCTGTCCACGCTAAATATTGGATGCCCAAAAAAAAGTCAAGATAATCCAATCATTAGGTGGGCCACACCTACACAAAACCTCCAAATTTAATGAGGTGGGCCACACCTACCCAAAAACTTCCAAATCTACATGGTGGGCTACCTGATGGTTGGATGAGTATATTTTTCGGGCTTCCCATTTTCATGGAGTGACCATGTTGAATGGGTTGGATGACATAGATGAACTGTGGTAGGCCCACACGTTTACAACTAGTCACCTGTGAGATAGGGTAAAATGGTTAACTTGTAAAAAATTACAACGCTAAAAGACTGTGCAGGGAAATCTGCGACAAATGTGTAAACCAGAGGTGATGTGTAATTGTAATAATCCAAGACTAAAGAGGACATGTTTAAAATGTCAGAAACCAAAGGGGAGTTGTTTAAAATTATCTGCAAAAAAGACATGCAGGTTCAAGGAAAAAGCATTCTCTTACAGAAATTATCTGTCAAAAAGAAGCATCAGTTCAAGGAGAAAGCACTCTTACAGAGGGAGAAAACCTTATTATGATAATAATAATAGTAATATTATTTAAAATAAAAAATAAAAAATCAACCCCTTTAAATTTTATGGTGTGCACAAAAATCCATTCTCCTCCTCTTCGTATTTTCTTTGTCATCCACCTACATCACTTAACCATCTACTTGTGGAGCAACAATTGTAGGGTTAGGATTATCCAATCAAAGAGATTTTTTTTTTTTCAAAAGCAACGACAGAATATATTAAAACGAAAAGAAAAAACAAAGCAGAGGGCAGCTGCTGAAGTAGCAGAAGCCGACTTTACATGCCAAGAAACAGAAAATTAAAGTCCTTAAGGGAATAAACATTGGCTGCCCACTCAATAATCAAAGATTTAGCCCTTGAACCGACAACAACAGGAGAGGACTGAGAGTTGTCGAAGCATCTGTTGTTTCTTTCTTTCCAAATTGCCCACCAAATGGCCAAAATTGCCATCCTCCACACCTTAGATTTAGCCTTGCCCAACTTGAATCCATGCCAATACGCCAGAAGAGAACAGGCTGAAGCGGGGACGCACCCACTGATATGAAAACGAGAAAAAAAAAATCCTGGCGAATCTGAGTAGCAAAGGGGCAGTGGACGGGCAAATGATCCACTGTTTCGTCGCTAGCCATGCAGCACAGACAGATATTAACCAGCTGCATCCCTCTCTTCCTGAGATTGTCTATGTTGAGGATCCGGTTTTTAGCCGCCAGCCAACTGAAGCAAAGGAACTTGGGAGGGGCAGGATACTTCCAGATAAAAGGGCTGCCAACAGATGTGCGGGGGGGAGGGGGGGCGAGAGCTTCATAAAGAGACTTGATTGAGAAAGAGGATGATTTATCTCTTAGCCAGATAAGTTTGTCTGACTCAGATTGGATCGGAGATACCGTGGATAAGAGATCGAGTAAGGCAGCATAATCAGCAATCTCACAGTCGCGAAGGCTTCTGAAACATCTAATGTCCCATACTAACCCGGATGTGGACTGGCGGAATAAGTCGGCGATCACGCTGTCCCTATTTGCGGCGATGCGATGAATAGATGGGAAGTGATCCTTCAGCTTACTGTCCCCCAACCAGAGATCGTCCCAGAATCGAATAGCCGCCCCATTCCCCAGGTGAAAGGCTGAGTTTTGAACAACCGAGGATTTTTGAACAATCAAGGAGATTTTTGGGGCAAGGTCCATCCACTTTGGGGCCATCAAAACAATGGCCTACATCAGCCAACCACAGGCCCCCATTGGACAAACTGAGGATTGAGGATGCTATGCATAACTCAGGTTCAGGCTCATCCAATATTCCTCTTCCTAACATATAACTCATGTGACTAATCATGATTACTCATCTTAACTAGTAACAAATTAGCTACTCTATGCATATTTGATATCAAACGAAAAGAACAAGAAAAAGAAATCAAAATTACCAAATCCATATTTTTGACTAGTAACGATCTTCACAACAATCACATAGGTATTTTTGTCTACGAACTCGAAATTCCACTAGGATTTGATGACAGCCCCAATCCAATCAGACTTGAAACTTCATGGGATATTATTTATTTATTTTTTTTTTGAAAGATAACTGATTGTATTAAAAAAGAAAAGAGAACTACAAAAGAGTTAAAATCTGCTGAGGGAGCAAAGATTAACTAGGCCCCAAAAAGAAAATCTACATCTTTAAGAACATCGGAATGGGAGGCCCATTCAACAATAAGACATTTGACGTTAGAGCCCACAACATGAGACGGTTTAGATTCGTTTCGGAAGCATCGGATATTTCTTTCCGTCCACACAGACCACCATGTAGCAAGAATCGCCATCCGCCATAACCGAGTTTTTGAGAAGCCTAGTCTGATGCCATGCCAAGCTTTCAGGGAGAGGTTGATGTCTTTGGGAAAACACCAATTAATATTGAAGCAAGAAAGGAGATCTGACCAAATGATGGAGACAAACGGGCAGTGGATGAGCAAATGCTCTACTGTTTCTTCCGCCTTTAAACAGCACATGCACACGTTGGTTAGGGTCATTTCTTTTTTCCTAGGTTATCCACAGTTAGGATTTTCCTATACCCTGACAGCCACCCAAAGACCTGTAACTTCGAGGGAACCGGGTACTTCCAAACAAAGTGAAGGCCATGAGAGATAGAGTTGTCGGGCTTAGGAAGAAGCTGATTATATAAGGATCTGACGGAAAAGATTGCGGAGGGATCAGCCTTCCAAAGCAGGTTGTCGCAGTTCGTCTGATTTGGGTGGGCTTGTTGAATGAATTCAAGCAACCTGACATAATCATCGATTTCCTAATCCTCCTAGTTCCTTCGGCATTGAATGTTCCACACCACTCTGCCTGCTTCTATAGAGTAATTTTCAGCAATGAAGTTGTCTTTCTTCGCAGCTAATCGGAAAATAATGGGAAACTTATCTTTCAAAGGAGTGTCCCCTAACCAGACATCAGTCCAGAAATAAATGTTCTCACCATTGCCTATTTCAAACCTTATCCTTTGAAGGACTTCCTTCTGCATACACATAATGCCTTTCCAGATAGCTGAAGCCCTATAAAAGGTGGATTTTTTTGTCCACCAGCCACCTTCCGAACACCCATACTTGCATTTAATAATTTTGTTCCACAAACTGTCTTTTTCTGTGCCAAGCCTCCAAAGCCATTTCCCCAAAAGGGCACGATTCATCGTTTTTAAGTCCTTAATTCCAGCTCCGCCATCTTTAATGTGAGTGCATACCTGTTTCCAATCCATGAGATCAAAGGTTTTCCTGTCTTCCATGCCGCGCCAAAGGAAATTGCGCCGGAGCGAGTCGATGGATTTTCGTACCTCAGCAGGGCATCGAAATAGGGACATGAAGTACGTAGGCAGGTTAGAAAGGGTTGCCTTGATCAGCGTAAGCTGCCCTCCAATCGACAGGTATCGACATTTCCAAGCAGCCAGATGGTGTTGAAATCTGTGGATGACCTTATCCCATTGGTGCTTCTTGGGGCGGCCGATGCAAAGGGGAAGGCCTAGAAATGTAGTCGGGAAAGAAGCCGGGGAGCATCCCATCAGCTCCACAATCTCATTAACTTCGTTGTTGTCCATATTGACCCCGTAAATTTTGGATTTGTACATATTTACCTTTAGGCCAGCAACCACTTCGAAACATCTTATTGCGGTTCGCAGGTTGTTCACCAGTTCTGTATCTGCTTCAGAGAAGATAAGAATGTCATCCCCGAAATCAGGTGTTGCATGAGAAGATAAGAATGTCACCCGCGAATGTCATCCGCGAACTTCATGGGATATTATTCAGTCTTTCAAGTCCAGAATGCTCGTGTAGTATGATTCTTCAGTTTTTCAAGTTTTCCCGACTTTTAAAAGACCAACTCCCTTGACCAAAGTAGCGGTTGAATCAATCAGCAAGTCCCAACATGTTCAATGAAGAGCTTAAAAATTGAAAAAATGATAGTCGACAACTTCAGGAAATCATTGATAATCAGCAGAACCTTCTTTCTATGTATGGGCAAATAGGTTTGAGTAACTCGAAGAGCTTGATCAATACATAAGTCAGCCTAATAGGTTACTTGGTCATTAAACATCTTGAAAAATACCCAATCTAGTAAATAAAGAACTTGAAAAATCAGGCTATAACAATAAGCTTTTTTAAACTTGGAAATCACTGAGTACTTGTCCGAGCTTCTGAGTTGGTTATGATTGGGCCACATGAGCCATGCCTGAGTTGAGTTTTGAGTTTTTAAAACTTGATAATAATCATTCATATTACTGATCAGAGAGAGAGAGAGAGTCATTAAAATCATCAGGAAGATAATAATCATTAAGAAGAATAGCTTTATCTCCAGATGATTGATTCAGGACTAGAACAGTTGAGATTGCAACAAACAACTACCACATTTAGAGTGGGATAGAACCTGCATGACTGATTATAAGAGACGCAGATCTCATGTAGTCAGCAATACTTCGTGAAAAGGCAAAGTAGTCCACGGCCACAGATCCATCTTCTCCTGAAATCTGCATTGAGAGAAAATCTGTCAGATGATTCACTTTTTATGTGATAGGAGCAGCTATTCCCTCCCTCCCTCCCTGTTTGAAAAGACATGGGGGCAGCTATTGCTGCATCACATGAAAGAAAGACACTTCTGAAGATACCTGTATTCATTTAGAAGAATGCATAGAATTATCTAGTGGCGACTTCAAGCAAGGGCAATATACGAAATGCAATCTTGATGGTGCTAGTGTAGCGAAATTACCAAAATGTTATTTTTTGCCTTGGAGCATTCAGTTATTTTAGGAAAGAACTAGAACTACTCCGAATGCATCTGAAAAATATTTTCACCGAGTGGAGTGCCCATTGGCAAGTGCACAATTTGGCTCTTTGCTATGTTGAGCTCACTTGCCATTTTGGGCTGGTTTTAAAGACTTGCTCCATTCTTCTCAATGCCAAATTAGCTTTCACACTTCCAAGCCAACAAGGCAGGCTTGGCAACTTGGTGCAGCGTGATGAACAGAACCCGCATCAAGAAGGCTCTAGTGTCCCACTTTTTCTTCCCCAAATCACAAGTGAGATGTGTACATGAAGGTCGCAACATATATTCACAATGCTATCTGACAACAATTGATAGTCGCTGGTATAATAAAAAAAATATAGGTGTGGCCTCACGGTGGGACCGGCCTTTTGAATGGGTTGGATGTTCCAAACACATGATAGGATGGAAATTATCCACCAGCAGGACAGTAGACTAGCTGTCCAGCTAAGATCTTAAGTAGGGCCAACCTTTCGTATAGGTTAAATGTCACACACATGATAGGATGGAAATTATCCGTAGTAGGATGGTAAACTAGCTGTCCAAATGGGATACTCACCATAGGCCAACCTTTCAAGGATGTATATCACACACACAGGATGGAAATTATCTGCCAGTATGACAGTAAACTAGCCATCCAACTAATTGGACATGGGCATCTCCTTCTCTCTGCTAAGGTTGAAGTGTGCATCATTTCCATTTGAAGGGGGCAGAGAATTAGGAGGTTCGCAGTAATACTGGAGAAATTAAGAAGCACACAATCTTCTTCGACCCGTGTGCTTAAAGGTTATGGCCGCACCTAGCCAACAAAATGAAGGAAGAAGAAGAAGAAGAAAGGTGCTGGTAGGTTCCTACTGAGGACTTGATCAAGTCTTGTTCACTTGTCAAATTGTTTCCGCTTTTTTTTTTCTTTTTTCTTTTTTTCCTTTTTTTCAAACAGGTCAAAGTTGTCCAGGTAGGCATCTTAAAAAAAAAAAGTACTCATTGGGAACAACTCCTGTTCTGAATTTTACCTCATTTTAATCTGTTTCAAAAACCAATGAGATGAAGCTGAATATATGTTCAATAGAATAGAATGTTGGGGTCCAAATGCAAGAAGACTAAAAATTCATGTGGAATTTCCGATATAATTGCAGCTTAAGCTGTCTACATTCCATTTCACATTCCAATCATGTAAAATTTCAACATGCAGTAGTTGACCTGTAAAGTCCAACCATGTAAAGAACCTGTGGTGCAAGACCATCCGATTATCCAACGGGAGACCACGAGTGGTCCCACTGTTGATCAATTGAAGATTGTGCCCACCCAAGGGTCCCTAATTCAAGGTTTGCCCACTAAAGCATCCAGGTTGAGGATATGGAGCACGTAAGGCTTCAAAATTGAGTCAGTGAGAGATCAAGAGTATCAATGGTCCCAATGAATGATCTTGACAAGATCAATGGTCCGATTGACCAACGGGGCCCCTAGACTCAAAAGAATGGCTACCATCAATTGGACCATGGGGTCCCTTCTGATTTTTCTAGATACCGACCCACCTTGCCAAAGAAAATCCCTTCTGATTTTATCAATGCAGAAGAGCACAGATCTGGGGCATCCAAATAGAGAGAGGAAGTAAGTCGAAAGGTTGGAGAGAGAAGCTTTAATAAGAGTGATACATCCCCCTAACAATAGGAGCTTGTTTTTTTCAAGTAGACAGCCTTCTCTCCATTCTTTCCACTATCCTATCCAAAAGGTGCACAATAGGTTTACCAGGCACGGAGGGAGCCCCATATAGGTAGTGGGAAATGAGGCAGATTTACAACCGAAGAGATCTGCAAAAGCGTCGTTCTCATAAGGGGATAAATTAATCCCAAGCAGTTCATTTTTGGCAATGTTAATGTTTAAACCTGAGACAATTTCAAACCAATCAATGGCTACGTGCAAGGTCACCACTTCCGATTTAGAGGCTTGACAAAAGAGAAGGGTATCGTCTGCAAATTGCAAATGATTTATCAAAGTTGGAAGATTAGCAAACTGAAATCACTTGAAGAGTCCGTCCTCCTAGCCTTTGCTAAGCATACGACTAAGAGCCTCAACAACAATGACAAAGGGAGTCCCCTTGACGGATTCCTTGAGAAGAACTAAAGAAACCGAAGGAGGAACGGTTGATTGAAATTGAAATTTTGGCTATGGAGATACATGATCTAATCCAGAGTCTCCATGATGCAGGACAATTGATCACTTGCTCTAAAAGCTTGAACTGTTAGAGCATGGCGAATTAATCCCCTTTATCTCATAGCCCAGGCCCCAAGTCCATGTGTTAAGTCCTCGGCCGAACCCTCCTCGTAAGTCCCAAATCCATGGGTTCCGCCTAACACGAGTCACCCGCCTCACATGAGCCCCAAATCTATGGGTTCTGCGAGCCACCCACCTCGAGTGTGCCCCTGCATCCCACAGGCCACCCCACTCGAGCCCGGTGTGAAAATGCCCCTGTATTAATCACCTCCGATGAGGAGTCTCGAACACGAGACCTCCCACTCTAATACCAATTTGATGCAGGACAATTAACCACTTGCTCTAAAAGCTCGAACTGTTAGAGCATGGCGAATTAATCCCTTTATCTTATAACCCAGGCCCCAAGTCCATAGGTTAGGTCCTCGCCCAAACCCTATTCGTGAGCCCCAAATCCATGGGTTCCGCCTAACACGAGTCACTCGCCTCACATGGGCTCCAAATCCATGGGTTCTGTGGGCCACCCACCCCAACTGTGCCCCTACATCCCACAGGTCACTCCACTCAAGCCCGATGTGAAAATGCTCCTTCATTACTCGATTTCTCACCAAATCCCATTCTGTAGAAAAAGATAATCAAGAAAAAGCCATTCAATGTGATCGTAAGCTTTTTCCAAATCCAGCTTGCAAACAATACCTATTCTTCTCAATTTAAGACATAAGTCCAAACATTCATGAGCGAGCAGTGCATTGTCCAAGATTTTCTACCAGCTATGAAGGCACTTTGATAGGGTGATATTACCTAGGGAAGGACCTTTCTTAACCTTTAACTCAGAATCTTAGCTATGATCTCGTAAACACCACCAATCAAGCTAATCGGCCTAAAGTATTTCAACCTGACTGCTCTAATTTTAGGAATCGAAGCAATGAAAGTGCACCCAAGTTCAGATGGGAAACTGCTAAAGGAATAAAAATCGTTAGCAAATTCTAAGAGCTCAATCTTGATGGGGTCCCAAAGGGATTTGAAAGAAGCTATTGGGAACCCATCAGGGCAGCCAGGGGCCTTTTCTCCTCAAGATTATCCACGGCTTGCTTGATTTCGTCCAAATAGAAAGGGGCTTCCAACATGCCAGCCAACTCCTCAGACAAGGAGTGAAGTGCAGGTTATCCAGAGATGGGAGCTGGATGGCCTTGAGGTTAGAAGGGAATGAAAGAACTCAACAGCAGCTTTACAGATAGAATATTTATCCTCTAGCCTAACACCATTAACAGATAGGGAAGAAATGCAGTTGGCCCTCCCTCTTGCGCTTGCGATAGCATGGAAGAATTTAGTGTTTTTATCCCCCGCTTGCCCTAACACCATAGCACTACCACTATGACTTCCATGGAAATCAACACAAGAAACAGGTGGGGGTAAACAGTCCTCAGCGCTGCATCCCTGCACCACACGTCACACCAAAAGCTGATAAATCTACCATTTCCTGTCTCCACAGCCACCCTTCATAGATTTATGATATGTTGATTGAATTAGTTATTCTTTGTTCCTGAAATGGGATTCAAAACCTAGGAGACTGATTCTTTTACATACACTTTGGTTTGACTCCTTGAGATATTTTGTGTTGTCAATCAGAACATATATCCAAATTTACTCATTATTTCCTATTATTGTCTGCTAATTGAAGAAGAATATGCAAAACTGGAGCATCCTGGCTGGTACTTGATCCTCAAAATTGGTATGTATTCTTATCTAACTCAGCAGATCCAATTCCATCTTTGATTGCTCTATCAGTCTACTTACACACACATGTTCATCATCGTCAACACACTGATGGCACCATTCTATATGCATACATGATTAAATTTATTTATTTTTTAAAAAGGGCTGGTGATTTCATTGAGGCTTCCTCGTAAGGGGTCGTTTGGATGCCTGTAAATGGTTTACAGTCTGTGTTTGGATGCTGAAAAATGCCTGTAAATGGTTCTACATGTGTAAATCATTTACTGATTTTCAAATTTACCATTTGATTTACACGCAAAAAGCTGTGATTCATTTACAGGCTCTCCATTTACAAGACTTAAACAATTTACAGGCTATCCAAATACAGATAACCATTTACATCTTACAGCCAAACAGGATAGGCTGTAAATGATTTACAGGCATCCAAACGACCCCTAAAACTAATTTGAGTTTGCGAAGAGATGGCAAAAGCAGAATAAAAGTTCAAACATGTGAAGGTGGATAAGATACCTTTGAGGGAGTATATGTTCCACGACCTATTTGAATGAGAAGATCGGTGTAGCCTTTCCTGAACAATTCTTCTTTAAGTAGTTGAGAGTCTACCACTTTGACGAGAGCATCAAAACAAGTTGTGCCCACAGTCACAAATACTATTTTCTTCGATCTTCCACTGTCATCAGCTTCTCCCATTTCTTCTGGAGTATGTTATCTCAAATTTCGAATGCTGCTTACATTGAACACAGAAATTCAACAAACAGGAACAATTCAAGAATGAAAATAATCGATGACAGAATCGCCTGTTTGACAGAATTGTGGGATAGGATGTTCCAATCTCAGAGATATTTGGGGCATGGTCCGTCCCGGGTGGGCCACAGCAGAACAATGGCCTGGATTACCCAAGTATGGATAGAAATTGAAAATAAAAACAGAATAAAACAATGTGTACCGTGCAAAGCCCTCCATGGACAATGCCCCATAAAGATTCGAGATGGGAAGATCTGAGCCACTAAAACTGGGCGTTTTTGTGCGGACCGATGCTGTAGTTTTGTTGTTCGTGACCCTCTTGTTGCAGGCAACGAGATGAAAGGTCAGGATTTCCGCATCGGCATTCCTGGGTCATGGCCGCATCCAACTCCCAGCAGTCTGGATCACTGATCTCTGGTGGGCCCATCGTGGACAGCGGGTTCCTCTGAAAACCTGCCATCCATCGACCGCATACGCCATGTAGAGAGAGAGAGAGAGAGAGAGAGAGATACTAATGACAGCGATCGTTGATTGACGATGAGAAAATCATGGTTTTCAGAAGACAGGGAGTGATGAGATCCTGGAGTTTGGGGTTCGTAAACCCCAAGTCATGGTTTTCAGAAGACAGGGAGTGATGCGGGGGTGTTTGTTTTCCGAGTCGGGATCCTCTGCTATCGGGTCAGCAGGATTTTCCTGTTACCCTAGTGGTTTGGCGTCCGAAGCTTTTTTTTTATTTATTTTTTACTTTTTCAGTGAGTGTTGACGTGGACCAATGATTTTTAGGGTAGTAGCAATTCTCTGTTAACCTGGTAACAGAGGATCAGACTCTTGTTTTCCTATTTACACATCTAATTACCGGTAAATGGACAACGATTATTTACCCTTGTAATTACAGCATCGGTTTCGAGGTTGACATTGACGGTGAGCTTGTTTGCAAAGTTTTACATTCTAGAGAACTGAATTTTGTATATTTCCACATGTAAAAGTAATGGGGCCCACATGATGTTTGTATCTTATTCACACCGTCCATCTGTTCCACCAGCTCATTTTAGGGTATAAGCCCAAAAATAATGCAAATCTGAAAATTGAGTGGACCACACCATAGGAAATGGTGAAGATTGGATGCCTAACATTGAAAACTTTTAGGGGTCCACAGAAGTTTTGGATCAAGCTGATATTTATGTATATCCGTCATGCATGCCATTGTGATTTTATGAACAGGTTGTCTGATAAATACACATCCCTGTGGGCCCTACGAAGGGTTTCAATTTTTAATGGTGGACATCACTAGCCCCCCTGTTTTCTGTGGTCTGGTCCACTTGAGTTTCCAATCTGCCTCATTTTTTGGGTCACGCCCTATAATCAGATGGTAAAACAGATGGACGGCGTGGATCAGACATATCACTGAGGGACCCATAGATTTTAACGGGTACCAAAACCCTACTGATTTCATGCATTGGGACCCAGTTTTCCTCTCAAACAAACGCCATTCAAAAGTCATTAGTACTATTTACTAGTATTTACATATGTAATAGAAAAAACAAACACACCCAGGCATGGCCCCTGCAAAGCGTGCCGTGGCTATGGGGCCCAAATAGTAGACAGGCGTTAGTAATGCACAAACCCAGCCTTGTTGACACCCTTGATTGGATTCACGCGTAACCACCAACTAGTCATTTGCATGGTGGCTCCTGCTCTCTCAAATTACACAATAATGGCTCGCTCATGCACTCAAAGTTAGGGGGCGTCTGGCTTCTGTACAAATAAAAGATTTTATATATATATATATATATATATATATATATATATATATATATATACATACATTGTTGATGCAAAAACCTGGTTCACCCTCTTCCGACCTACCACCTGCACAAGTAAGGAACAAAGGGGACCTTGACTAATGTCGGGGAACCTCCGATGCTTAAGTTAGTGATAGGATCAGGGAAGAAGGTCTTTTAGGATTTTTTTTGTTGAACGTACCTTTTCACTAGGAGGTTTCCTGTATTTATAGGAACAAGAGGTTCCCAGCGTACAGGGATTCTCTTCCTGGCATATCGGAGATTTGATTTGATCCTGTTTTTGGATTCCACCCAATCTCGAGATTTTCGGGATCAAGGATCCTTTTACTGGATTTTCCGGACGGTGTTTTCATTAACACCGTCTCTTCCCTGCTTGGCTCGGCCTTAATCGACTCTGGTAATAAGTGAGCCTCGGCTGGTTGCAAAGATGGGGCCGTTTGCCTTCTGTCGGATGAAATAGGATCGATCCATAACCGATATCTTTTCTTAATCTGATGGCCGACCCTGTAACCGACTTAATTTGAGTCGGTTTTATGATCGGTCGGGTGGCTTTCATGCTTCGGACCTTTAATCGGTCCCTTTGGACGTTGCTGCCTCGTTATCTGAGTCAATTTCATGCGTCTCACATATTTCGCCTTATGGCTCATGACTTCGTAAGTCTCGGTCGGGGTTTATCTCCCTGCCTCCGAGCTAAGTCTCTCCTTTAGGCGTTTAATTGTCTTGCCTTGGACTCCTAGGCAGTGTTAGTAGAGTTGGTCCATTCCATAGCCGAGCCTTCGGACCTGTACTAATATAAGCTTTTAAATTATTTGGTAAAAGTCTATAACCGTAATGCTTATTTGTTTATATATTAGTAAATAAGTTCAATTTAATAAATTAGGGAGGGGTTACTTTTTTAAACAAAGCTTATTTAGCTTTAGCAGATGGATATTTTAACTAATTTAACTAATTTTTGGATAACCATGTGTAATGCCCTGAAAATCGGTGGTCGAGCATAGTCCCAACTCCCGAGTTCCAATACATCACTTATGCAACATAGATAATGATGATTAAATATTGTCCGTATTAGTGCATTAAACATGAATGAGATTATACCAAATCAGCATATCATACTCCAGAGACAATTTAAATTACGCAAGCAGAAGACTTGGATATATATATAAACTGCATGAAAGTAATAACAAGCCATCAGAGTATGATTGTCACTAGGTTAAATAATTACAAGTTTAGTTCCAAAATACAAAATATCAAAGATAGTCCAACTACAAATGATAAGCCCTGTAGCCCCTGTGGATCAGGATGGTCTAAGTAAACCCGCCTGATAACTGCACATACGAGAATTCTTCCTCGTCGTCATAAAAGTCCGGCTCGGCTTCATAAGAATCTCTCTCACCTGCAGCTAAGATAGGGTCTGGTTGGTGTTTAAAACACCGTCCCAAAACGTGAAGTGAGTGATCAACTCAGTGGAGCTATAAGGCAAAGGTTAACATGTTATCAATTCAATCAAGCAGTAATGATAAAGCAATACAATCAAACATCTCTAAGTACTCTGGTTAATGCAAACATGATATGTATTAATGATGCATGCCCTCGCCTGTACTCCCTCTGCGATCTTCCTCTTACGGTCGCGGCATGCACTCCTTCCTTTGTGCTCAACACCAACGCCAAAGGCACATGCAATGCGGTGCATGAGCGTGATTACCGAGTTCTTATCAGACCTTTTCATATAGCAGGATTGGGAAGCTATGGTACCTCCCTTATATCCTTTCCCAAACAATGATCCATTCTAGGGTCGTCAGTCCTAGGTAGTCTTATAAGATGTTGCGGTTCCAGGTCGCTACAAAGGGCTCGTCACCTCAATACAAGCCTAGCTTATATTCTAGTTGCTACGGAAAGGATCGTCGCCTTAGCGCAGTCTCAGAGTATGCTCGAGGTCACTACGAATGGCTCGTCACATAGTCGCAGGCTGACAACTCGAATATAGTGTCCCATACCACTGTATTCGGCTCACAAGCTTAGGTTGCTCACTGGTCACTACGGGTGGGCTCGTCACTCCGGCGTAGGCCGACAGCTCGACCACAGTGTCCCATACCACCATGTTTGGCTCATGAGTCTTAGCGGATCGAGGTACCAAGGTTAACGGGTTTCGCACTGGCAAGTTGGTACCTTATATTTAAACAGTAGCATCCATACATCGGGTCAATTGGGTTACTTGACGAGCTCGACTGGTACGAGCACACATCGAGTAGATCGACATGAAGTGCGTAAGCACTCCGTGTGGCCTAACTACTGTTGACAACCAAAGTACGACTTGGATTCATCGAACACGTCCTAGTCCCAAACACATTCCAAATACTAGCATTCACATCTAGTAATCCAAAACAGCATGTGACAACTGAAATCAGATATAAATCTTACTTGAGCAATTTAACAAATACATACTACACATATTATCATCAATAGATATTTCATCCATACAACACATAGTAGTAGGATAGGTTATATAAAAGATACTATAACCGTAGTTAAGGGAATTGAGAATCCTATCTCAACACCCTCATTACATGCATTTAAAAAAGCATTTTCACATTCAGACATTTTATCAAACACTTAGATTACACATATTACACACATGTAATAGATTTGTTAAAACACATATTATAGCAAATCCTTCCACATAAGAATTGCCACATGTACAACAATCAGGTATTCTCGATCGATAATCATGTTAAGCACAAATCATAATTTCATACTCAATCAGACATTTCAACAAACACATGGAATGCACTATATTCAACGTGGTTCATATATATGTGTAATACACGGAAAACATCGTATCTAAGCGTGTGAGATAGCTATCAAGTTAGACATAAATCATTCCTGACATTGAAAGCCTTGCAAACCATAACTTAAACATTTACAGTCCACACCTTTCGCCGATAAACAAGTATCGAACTCAGTTTGTATGTCAAGTCTTCGTCTACGGCACGACGGCCACCTATAACATGAAATAGGTTAGCTATTTCATCCCCTTACCTTATTTGAATTTCTAGGGCAGGTTAGGGTTAGGATTTCTTACCTAAGAACGGGATCGAAATCGCCAGAATAGCGATACAGAGGTGATAGTTAAGCACGTGGAACGGCGGGATTGAATCCCACGAACAAACTCCAACCTCTCCCTCACTTTCCCTCTCTTTCCTTCTTTTTCTTCTCTCTTCTCTCTCTAGGGTTTGTAAATTCGTATGTGAAGGGAGAGAGAGGGTTTAAGGGGCTTATATAGGCCCAGAAGTGATGGGAATGACCCCAGGGCCATGGTATACTTAGGTATTAGCCAAAAGCCGCCTGTTTCGACTCAACGGAGCACTTCTGGAGGCCCTTTTTCTACGCGCGGTCGGACTTAAGCTCCTTGGCATGGGATCTAGGTCGAGTTAAGTTTTCGGTCCGATCGGATTTACAAATCGACCGTGGTGGACCAGTTTCAGTTCAACGGTCGTCGGCACTCGATCAGGGCCACAAGTATACTGACATATGTTGGAAATTTTCCCTGATCCGAGGGTGTATTTGGGTCAGATTCTGACGGTCTGAATCCTTTTATTTGGCCTGCAAGTGAACGACTCAATTCACTTAAATCTGAGTTCAATTTCTAAAGGTATTCGCGTTTCTCACATACTTCGCTCCGGGCTCAAGTTGTGCGTTTCTGGATACTATTTGGATTTGATTCCTGAGATGGTTGTCAAGCCCAGTAAAGCGGTCATAAGCGTATAGTTTCGCAGTAATCGGACTTTCAACGCGCGGTCCAGGTCCGATACGGAGTTTCAATGTGCTCCCGAGAGCAACTGGGTTTAAAGATTAGTCCTAGGTTTCAGGGTAATGTAGCGTTAATGATTTTGCAAGTTTTGGGTCTCGCAGTTCGTATTTAAAGTAGTTCAAGCTAATTTCATAGCTAATCAAGTTTAACACTTAGTTAAATTCGTCTAATTTCTAAAGGATTTGGTCCTGAGTGATTTTTGCCTGAGGTGGTACTCGAGTATTTGTACGGATTTTTCTAAGATGTTACAATCTACCCCCCTTAACCAAAAATTTCGTCCTCGAAATTAGTACATTTTCGTACTCCTTGAGAATCTGAGGGTAGTTCTTACGAACCTCGGCTTCTGTTTCCCAAGTAGCCTCTTCCTCAGTATAGTGTGTCCACAGAACCTTTACAAGTGGAATCACCTTACTGCGCAACACTTGCTCCTTCTTGTCTAGGATACGTGTTGGCTGCAGTACATAAGTAACGTTCTTGATCAACTGCACCTGCTCCCACTTGATAATGTGGGAAGGATCAGGAACGTATTTCTTCAGCATAGATACATGAAATACGTTGTGCACGCCTACGAGTGGTGTGGGTAAAGCAAGGCAGTATGATACCGCACCCACACGATCTAGTATCTGGAATGGGCCAATGAATCTCGGCATGAGTTTTCCCTTCTTCCCAAACAGAAGGATTCCCTTCATGGGGAAAACTTTCAAAAACACATGGTCCCCGACCTCGAACTCTAACTGTCGCCGCCTCGTATCGGCATAGCTCTTCTGTCTACTCTGTACTGCCAGAAGTCGACGCCTGACAATGTCGACCTTCTCTGAGGTCGCCTGAACTAACTCTGGGCCAATCAGGCTTTTCTCGCCAACCTCTGCCCAGCAATGCGGTGCTCTACATGGACGCCCATACAGTGCCTTGTAAGGAGTCATGCCAATACTCGCCTGGAAGCTGTTGTTATAGGCGAACTCGGCATAAGGAAGACAGTCATCCCAACTGTCCTTGAAATCGAGCACACAAGCTCGCAGCATGTCTTCTAACACTTGGTTTACCCGTTCCGTCTGCCCGTCAGTCCGTGGGTGGAACACGGTACTGAACTTCAATTTCACACCCATTGCTTCCTGGATACGAGTCCAGAAGATAGATGTGAATCACGTGTCTCGGTCCGACACGATCTCCATAAGAACTCCATATAGATGCACAATCTCCCTGATGTACAACCTGGCCAACTCGTCTGCGAAGTTCAAAACTCTAATAGGGAGGAAATGGGCCGATTTCGTCAATCGGTCCACAATCACCCAAATAGAATCATGTCCCTTCCTTGTCTTTAGTAGCCCTGAAATGAAATCCATAGAGATGAAGTCTCACTTCCATTCAGCTATGGGCATGGGCTGAAGCAGTCTAGGAGGTCGGCGATGTTCGGCCTTGACCTGCTGGCATGTGAGACAACGGGACACATAATCTGCTATGTGGACCTTTATGTTGTCCCACCAATACGACCTCTTCATATCTCGATATATCTTCGTACTGCCAGGATTCATCGTCATCCTCGAATTGTGAGCAACTTCGAGAACCTCCCTTCTCAAGTCATGAAGGTTTGGGACGCATAGGCGGCCACGATAACGTAAACCCCCATCCGTACCAACTCTCCACTCAGAGTCTGCATCATCACTAGCTCGTTTCCTCAATTCCAGCAAACCTTCATCTTCCCCCTGAGCCACTATGATTCGGTCATCGATAAGTGGCTGAACACGAACATGTGCGAGGCTCTCGAACGGCTCCTTCACCGTAAGTTTCTACTCAAAGTCTTGCACAAACTCTACCATATCCCACTCTGTTATCATCAGCGGAGCCGCAAATACTATAGCCTTCTTGCGGCTCAACGCGTCTGCCACAAGGTTGGCCTTGCCAGGATGGTAGGAGACCTCGAACTTGAAGTCTTTCAAGGTTTCCATCCATTGTCGCTGTCTCATATTCAGGTCCTTCTGCGTGAATATGTACCTAAGGCTCTTGTGGTCACAAAAGAGCTCTAACTCTTCTCCATAGGGGTAATGTCTTCAGAGCTTCAGTGCAAAGATGACGGCCGCTAACTCCAGGTCGTGCGTAGGGTAGTTTTCCTCGTGTTTCCTCAACTGCCTCGTGGCATAGGCAATCACCCTATCCTTCTGCACAAGGACGCAACCCAAACCAACATAAGACGCTTCGGTGTAAATTGTATACTTGACCCCTTGCTCTGGCAATACTAGCACAGGGGCGGACGTCAACTTGTCCTTCAGCTCCTTAAAAGCTACTTCTGCCTTCTCATTCCAGGCGAACTTGAGATCCTTCCTAGTTAGCTGAGACAACGTTCTGGCTATCTTGGAAAAATCCCGAATGAATCGACAGTAGTAGTCTGCCAGGCCAAGAAAACTCCTTACTTCGGTATGCGAACCAGGCTCATCACAAAACTTTCTATTATTTCATTTGGCATTTCCTACTTTTGTTTCCCATGTCGTCTTTGGTTCGTGTTTCAAAGTTGAACATTGTAAACAACATGCTTGTTGCGATGTCTTTTGTGAATGCATAATTTTTACTAACATGAAGTTTTTATCATTAATCATTATGCTTTTGAGATGTCATGGGGTTTTTTTTCTCTCCTTAGGTCATGCACTCTATTGCTTTGAGAGGAGAGTAGTCTTTGATCTGATGCTTATCTTTTCCATTTCGTCCCAGGATTGCAATTGAGATGCTAGAGGTTGAGCTATGGGACTTGTCAGCAGGGAAGGCACCATCTGCTCAGCTAGTAAGTCCAGCAAGTGAATTACTAATAAAAGAAGAAATGGATGTTGTAAGTGATTCAGTCCTTATATATGTATATTAGGTGGAATTTAAAGCTTCAAATTGGTGAAATGCTCTGAAATTGTACAGATCATCTCAGATAGATTAAAAAATTCAGACAATTGCAGATATATGTCATGATTCAGTAGCATTGACTTTGTATTTGAAATTATAACATTCTGCCTTTACCTTGGGACATTTGAGCGAATGATTTCAGAATAGTTTGATGCAGAGGTCTGTGAGCCACTTGCTTAGCTGGGACCTCTGGCAAGGGGTCAGAGTACTTGGTTAGCAGGGAGGAGGTATCTAAGCGAAAGGAATATGGTGCCTCTCCTTATTTACGGGATTATGATTGATATTGGCTAAACTGAAAAATAGGTCTTTCTAAAACCGCTTCCCAATGAGGTTCAAAAGAGCAAAGTCAAATGTTGTTGAGTGGTCTAAGTCTATAAAATCTTTTGACCGTAATGTTTGGGCTTGCTTAATGCTTGGGCAGCTTAGTCTTTTGTAAGTATGTAATGATTCATCATCATCACTTTTTTCTCTCTCTTTGCCAATAAATTATTGCCATTTGCCCTTAAAAAAAAGAAAAAAAAAAAAAGAAAATCGCCATTTCTTTATAAAAATGTTGCTTAGTTATGATCCAAACATGTTAAATGTTTTTCCAATAAATCTATCTCATTACCCCAAAATATTCTTATCTTGCTGTATCTCAATGTTTTGGAAATCATTGCAGGTAAGGGTAGATCATATGGCTCTTGCTCTGTCAAAGACATTCATGTCAGTAATAGTTGATACTATACAATCTCTTCCGCAACACCAATAAGTGCGTTTGTGATCGTTATCTGACAACTGTTTGTTAATTGCTCCAGATATTAAATTTAACTTGATAGTCTTTTGGCAGTATCTTTGCTTGTCAGATCTTGCAAGTCTTCTATGATGAAAAGCATCAAATTGAAACATAAGCAAGCAGCTTCATCATTCTGAATGTGTTTCCACTGCAGATAATACTTTGCTCTGTGTGAGGCTCTTTCGCAGGGTAAAGAAGGATACAACCATTGGAGAGGTACTATATAACATTTTGTAAGTCTTCTATAATGAATTTTGGTTAAGGTTCTGCAAATGTGTTTTTTCTTTTGTGCTGGTTTAATTAATGGTGACTAGAGGAGGTATGGATCGTTGGGCTTCTGATGGTGGACATGTCTGTAATTTATCTGTGATGAACTAATGATTGAGCTTTATCTCCTTTTTGTTTCTTTTTTGGAGGTTTTTTTTTTTTTTTTTTTGTTCGATAGATATCTACTAGCCTTTTGTTGTAGTAAATTATGGTTTTCTCCCATGAGAGTTGTGATCTCACTGCCACCCTTACACAATCTCTATCATACAGAGATTCTATCTTTTAATTTTGTGTAATGGGATGCTCTTTTAGGATTACTGAAACTCAGAGTGTGGATGTCGTTTGATATACAGGCACGTCTTGGATCTTTATTTGTATTGGATCATTATTCACAAACTTAGTTCTTGTCAATAGTCAATGCATTGAGTTTCTGTACCTACTGTGCTTGGATTTATTTTGTCTTTCATCTTGTTTCTTTGTTATTTGTCTCGTTTGTATCTAGAGCATGGGAGGTACTTTTAGACATCGGTATGTCAGGCCATTCAGTTAATCACTTCAGTTAAAAGTACATAATCATAAGATCGAGCTTCCTATTTATTACAAACAGAAAATTTTCCTATTTGGTACCTAATCTGTGCCTATGTGGCCCACTGTCGTGATTTGACTCGAGACCAAACGAGTTGATCCAAGTCTAAAAGACATGGCGTAGATACTTACAGTAAAAGTAATATAAAATACAAATGTTGTCAAAGCATCCAACACTTATATTATTAAAATATCAAATTTCTCTCTAAAATGATCTCATTTCTACTCACATTCAAATAGAAATTGTTAAAACTTAAGATTTGGGAAGTGAGATGGATTGGAACATGTACATATGATTATCTTCATTAGTTCATTTAATATTTATAGATTTTATTTTATTTATTTATTATTATTATTATTTTTGTTATTTGGGATGTAATTAATTTCTTTTTGCTGTTTTGTTTTGCAGGTTGTAGGTAAAGACGAAGGGGAGTTGGATTGATGGATTTTTTTGTGTATTTGGAACCATTCAACTTATTATTGTAAATATTATTTTAATATTCATTTTTAACTATGTTGTGCAACACTTTTTATATTTCAAATATATATTAAAAAAAAATACAGATTTTAATCAAATATAAATAACCAAATACATTATAAAAAAAAAAAAAACATTTTTACCAGCTATCTATACTGACACTTCGGCAAACCATTAGCGTTTTGGTAGACCTTTGGTGGCGGTTCAGCATACATTTACAAGCACTTACAAGACCTTTTCAGGCACTTGTCAGGCTTTTCCCAGTGCTTAGGAAGACCTTTAATGATGCTTTTTCAGGTTATAATGGCAGTCAAAAGAAGCACCGGTAAAGGCTACTGACTGCCAGTAAAAGCGGCTGACCGCTGGTAAAGTTCCCTTAATAGTGGTGGTCAGCAAAACCTCTAGAAAAACCTAATGGGCACTGGTAAATAAGCTACTGATGCCTCCTTTTTCGGCGTGTCTGGCCACTGGCAAAGCCTTTGTCGGCAGTTTTTGGGACCTTTACCGGCGGCTTTCTTGCAGTGTTTCTACTTCTGATATCCACTGATTCAATTTAAAAAATCACATTGGCCCCCAACGCTAATCAATGTGGACATTCTGAGTTTTGGATGGTCTGATTTTTGGGCCCTGGAGGTTTACTGATGTGCGACTTATGGACGGGTTGGATTCCGTGAACACATCACTGGCCCCACATCTGCCTGCTTATTGTGGTACTGGTACCACTGGAGTGCGCCCCTATTGGCAATACCTGCTGAACCACAACGCGGGCTTTCGCAGGAAGTTGTTATGCTGGGATGCTATGTGGGCCCTACTGTGATATTTGGAAGAACCGTTTTGCAAGATCACTTTAAGACATATTACCAAAAAAGAGGCGGATCTAAAACTCAATTAGGCCATATGAGAGGGAAAATTAGGGAAAGAGTTTCCTACCATTGAAACCTTTATGGGCTCCACCTTGATGTTTATATGCCATCCAAACCCTTTATAAGGTCATTCCCACTAAGATGAACTGAAATCAAAGTAAACTTAGCCTAATACAAAGCTTTTGTGGCCACATGAAAGTTTCAACGGTGGTCACTAAATCCCCACATCTTCCTCTTGCCTGGCACACTTGAGTTTTGGATCCACCTCATTTTTGGTCGCATATCCTAAAAGGATCTTGCAAAACGGATGGACGGGGTGGATTTCTCTCAAACATCATGGTGGGGCCTACCTAGCATCCTAGTGCATGAACTTCCTGCGCAGGCGTCCCTTTGATGTCAAGCATAACAATTTATCAACTACATCTCGACACCAGCATCATCTACCTGCAGTTTTCTGTGCAGAAGTTTTCAGCCACATTTAAAAAAACAAAACAATTTTTAGCAGAAGTTTTAAATGCCAAATCCACTTGTATCAATTCACCAAACCACTTCTAGAATGAATATAGCTCCACACTGATTTTACTGACAAAAGAACCGGCCAGGCAACAACAATATATATAGGAATGCTCAAAAGAGCATGTTTCAAGAGAATAATCTTACCTCCTGAAGAAAGGATCTTAGATTTCCAGCCCACCCTTTTAAAGAGAGGAGCCCCAAGATAGATTTGGTGCTTGTAAAAACTGTAATGTGTTCCACCACCTTCATGCAATCATATGACACTTTTTCTGATATAATGTAATTACACTTTTTCCTGCACACCTCCAATGAATTCATAGTCATTCAAAAAACCTTATAAACTTTGAAATTGGATTTCTTGCCACAGAGAAACATCACCATGTCATTAGCAAAAAGGAGATGGGAGACAATAGGACTGTTGGGAAGCACGGAAGTGTGAGCCCTCAAGATCTAACGGTCTACACGAGTTTTGGAACCCTCACAAAGCAAAAGATTAATGCTCCAATGGCCCGCCTATCTCCACTAGCCTAGGTCCAACAAGGACATCCCCACAGAAGATGATGAGGGGCATACTTACTATTTCAAGAAAAGATTTTTAACACCCCACTGAGCTCCTCTATGCTAAAATGAATAGTTTTTGACACAGGGAAGAACGTGAGGTTGAGCACCATCTTCCTTAGATAACTGTTCCGAATCCGCTATTTATAGACGGTCGTGATGTCTACTAGTGCGTAAGGTTTTCGGTCAAAAATCGTAAGTGTCCTATTTGGCTTCACCACGCTGTTCTCTTAAATATTCTAAGCACTTTTCATGTTGGGCGCAACTTTATAGTAAAAACGGAATTAAAATAGGGAAATGACTGTCAATCCGATGGTATTTAGCAAATCTGTTTTGCGCAACCCAGCGTAGTGGGGTTGGGTGGCTAAAGTAGCTCGTCCTACCGCAAAATCATATATTTTACGTCCGATTACTCATTCTGGTTTGCGAGATACGTCCGTTTTCAGTTCTGACGGTCCGGATCATCTCTGTCTCCGATCAGGCCTTTTCTTGTCCATCATGGGCATGAAATTATCCGCGACCCGCTCTACGTCAGTTTTGGAGATAGCGGGTTGCCTTGCCTAACCTCTCGAAGATCTAAAAAAACCAACCAGATTACCATTCATCACAATCAAAAACCAACGATTCATAATGCATTTCTTCACTATACTTACCAAAGCTTCTGAGAACTTCAAACAGAAAGCTCCACTCTAGTTTATACATCTTAGCCATATCTAATATGCAGATCACATTATTCCCAAGAACTTTCCTATCGAGTTCCTAGACAATTTTACGAGCCAAAGCAATATTCTCGGAAATATTCCTCCATGAAACAAAATCTCCCTTGTTCTTCAAACATTGGCTTGGGCAAAATCATATTTAGTCTTGATTCTTCAGACATTAGCTTGGGCAAAATCTTATTTAGTCTTGATTTCATCACATTGGAAATTTTTTATAAATGCAATTGCATAAGCTAATAGGCCGAAATTCTGAGAATACAAAGGATTTTCAACTTTTGGGATGAGAGATATGAAAGACAAAGTGAAGTCTCTAGGAAGGTCAGCCTCTTGTAAGAAAACACACAGCCTTATAAATATTCTCCCACAATATTCCAACATGAAATAAAATAGAGAAGCCATTTGGACATGGGCCACTATCAATCGGAATGTTGTACACCACTTCTTTGACTTACTCCCTTGATGGGATATTCATCAGAATGGAATTATCTTCCGAAAAAACTATATTTGGAATAATAGTAAATATACCTTTTGAAACAGTAAAGTTTTGAGAAGACAACATGCTTGAGAAAAACTGAATAGCTGCTTCTGAGATTTTTTGTAAATCTTCCATAACCTCCCCATTACTGGTTTTATTTTTTTTGAAAATTTCTTTATTTTTTTTGAAAATTTCGACATCTACTATCAACCACAGTAGAATGATTTTTATTTTTGTCCCTTTCCACAAGCCAATTTACCCCAACTCCTGCTTCCAAAACACTCCTTTTGCAAGTTAGCCAGATTTGATTTAGTCTCTTCTAGAGCAACTTCATCTTGTAAACTTCTTAACATAAGTAACTTATTTTCAAGATGACTAGTTTCGAGATTCTTTGAAAAATATTTCAAAAAACATTTTTATTCCAATCTTTGAAAGCCTTCTTTAACCTTTTAAGCTTCAAAAGAACCACAACAGTAAGTGGACCCAGAATAGGTAGTCCAATTCCTTTCTACTGTTTCCAAAAAACCTTCACAGAATGTCTGCATTCTTCAAAATTTAAATGGCTTTAGGAGCTTTAAAGTGAGTCAAAAATAAAAATAAAAATGAAAGAAAGGAAGGAGCATTAAAGTGGTCATCCTTCATAGATAACGATTAAGGCAAGTGATCAGAGGACACCCAAGAGAGATGAGAACCTTTAAAGTAGGAAATCATTATACACCAATGCTCTATCCAAACGAGTCCATATTCTTCTATCACCACTTGATTATCACATAAACATTTTTTTTTTCCGACACAACACACCACATGGGCACTCGATCCCTTGATCTATGTTGAAACAGAGTCTGTCTACCAATGAGCCCTTGAGCTGGACCCATACTTGTAGTCCGTAGACTTGCTACCTTCTAATCTATTCACTGTATTGGCATTATCATTAACATGATTGACTGTAACATCATCGTGCACCGATTTATCACCAGAATACAACAATTTTTGGATCCACTACTTTTTGCCTTCCCTACCACTATTGCCCTTCTTCAGACCTGGTTTGTTCACTTCTAGCGGCGGTTCAAGCTTCATTTTCTCATCAAATATTCTGCATTTATTAGAAGAACACCCCCTTCTCGGCATTGATAACCCATGAGACTTGACGAGCAATACGAATTGGTTGCTTCATTAGAGCTTGATAATCTCATGATAAAATGCATACAACATATTCCATTCAGGCAAATTGGAGAGAAAAAAAAAAACATTGACTTAACCTGATCTGCACCTCATATATTTCTCCTTTCAAACCCCATCCAAACAAATCACAATCTAGATTTCCTCTACTGTGGGACTTACATTGACCAAACACCCCACCATCGCTTGCTTCCATAGATATACTGCAAGAGTCATCTCCTCATCCATAAAAGTGATAACTGGAATCCCCTCAAACATGGCTTCTTGAACATGATACTTGGCTTGCTTATGCAATTACACTGATGCCAATTTCAAAACATCAGAAGTTTTAGATAGAGCCTTCAACTTATTTGGCAGCTTTGAATTAGACCAGCCCCAAAAGCCGGCCTCCTCCATGGGAGGATTTTCCATTGGAAAACCATAATCTCACTGCACCCAAAATGGATTTTTCTTCTCCAGATGGTCTTGCAAGATGGCATACTAAAACCTCATCCTCACTGAATCACAATATTCTGTAAGAGAACTTATGTGTGATGGGTAAGTAAATTGTGATGATAAACCAATGATGATTTCCCTAGATTTCCTTGAGCACTATCGAAACATGGATTCCATTTTTGAGGGTTTTGTTTGGATAGTAAGTGGAAGTCTCATAAAGCAACATTTCAAAAAAGGAAAAGGAAAAAGAAAAAGAAAAGAAAACTCATAAATCTCTCACAATTGTCCCCTTCTATCTTGTGCATGAGAATTGGGTAACGATTGCTTTATGAAGTCCAATATTACCTCGGCTATCCAAACATAGCGAGATGTCTCATCATGGGGAAGCTCATTCATTTTCTTTTTCTGTCTGTCCAAACAGGTCCTTGCATATGTTATTAGTAAACTTCCTCATGCAGAGTAATATACATACATGCATTTTGTTTCATAGAAGAAAGTATATATCTCTGGGTTCTGAATATAGATTTACATTACAACTTAATCTACACTAAGACTATAAAACCATAATTTTGGATTGGTAAAATAGCTAGAATCACAGAATTCGAAACAGAAAATGTAGGGAGTTGGGGATTTAGGTAACATTGGTATGCTGGCTGATTTGCTAGGGAAAGTAAGCGTAATTGAATTATCACTATTTCTACACATTAAAAATGTGTTTCTTGCTTTCCAACAATCCCATGTTTTCTACTTGAACCTCAATAACTGATCAAGCATATATGAGGATGAAGTCCAAAACATTCTTCCTCTATTTTTGCTTAATTGACCGAGGGAAAACTTGATAGAAATACAGGCGCTTGTTGCTAACCCTGGCAAAACGAGTTGCAAATGGTCACTGTTTAATCAATTGAAAATGATCAAATCATCCAATTTGTCTGGGCCACAAATTTGTCTTCTGGTTTAGATTCCATATTGGGAGCATCCTGATATGCTAATTTGACATAGGTGGGACCAATGGTTCAGTGATCCATACCGTTGATCTGATGGGCCATGCCATGCGTATGGGGTTGCCCTGAAAATCTTCCAGATTGGATGATTCTAACCCAAAGATTGCATGTCTGGGAAATTCCAATGTGGCAGATATTTTTGGGCATCCCCCATCCACATCAACAATCTGGATCACCAAATCATGGGTCCCACTTGTAAAGGATGGGTGCATCACAACACTATTTACACCTTGATCCATTAGGATGTAGGACCTGATGATTCCTCTCTTCTAGACATGGACACAACTCACAAACCTGTTCAATGGAACTGAATCTTTAGATCTGTATGCTATAGCTGATTGCCAGTTCAGGTCATCAGGACCCACATGTAAATATGTGAATTTTTTAATCTTGAGTGGCTTTCATTTTCTCTTAAACTGAATTTAAGATTTGAATCTGCTATATCTGTGTGTGCTTTGATGTATAGTGTTTACAAATTGAGGTACAGGCCGAGAGTTGATATAATTCTCTTCTGTTTTTTCAGTTTGCCGTTTGTGCAAGTGGGGCCCATGGTTTTTTGATCCAAGCCATCGATATGAAGAACTCATAATTCTAAATGGATATGAACTGATCTTTTTAGTAGGCTACTTCCGGAGTGTTAAGTTTAAAAAATAAATAAACCCTAGAATTGGACCGTAATCCTGCTCTCATTCCACCCATATATCATAGCCAGTTGAATAGCTATCTTTTTATAAAAATTCTCCACCGTAGATCGATCACACCCAAAAAATAACTCAGATTTTCTATCTTCCTAACTGTCCGCTTGCAGGACATTAGACAGAAGGCTAGGTTGTCCTGTTGAGGATATTTTTAGAGCATGATCCATCCACAGTGGTCTCCGACTTACCAATGGTCTGGATCACTGGAACATGGGGCCCACTTGTGCAAACGGAAATCCCATGCACTCGAATCATTGGCCTGCAACAGCATTAAAGTCTCATTACGGTTAGAATGACTACCGCCATCAACTGCATCTCCCTTTTCAAATGAGTTGTGATAATAGTTTTAGAACTGATATTATAGAGGAACAGCCAGAGCTTGGAACGTTTTATAGTTTGCCAGATGAAATAAAAAGGTGGGGCACTGTTATTTTGACAGAAACTAATGAAAATTAAGAGAAATCATGAAACGAAGTCCAAACACCGTCAAAGCTGTTGTAGTAGCCATTATAAACATATATTGTTATAGGACTGGCATGCCGTTTATACCTATATCATGACATAAAAGCTGCCGGTCATTATTGCTGCAAGCCGATAAGCATAGCCGTTTTCAAGACATGGATTTTAGTTGCTTAAATGAGCACTGTAGATGGTGTTGAATTGATGAGAATGTCTGTTTCCTTCAACAAATGGAATAATCCAATATATGGGAAGTTCCCATGCAGTTGAGCTTCTATGGGGCCCACTGTGATGTTTGTGTAGCAACCACTCTGTCCATCAGTTGTGCCATGGGCTGACCCAAAACTCAGGTGAGTCGCACGGCAGGAAAAAAAATGTAAAATGGGTTGATGGCACACATATATCAATGGCCAGGACACGGCTCAAATGTATGAGAACTTCCCATACAGTCGACTACATTGAATGAGAGATACTTTCAACTTTGGCAAAGTGTGATGGATGATATGCAGGCAGTTCTAAATTATCGAGAAATTGCAAACTTGGAACACAAATAATTCAAAATAAACTGGTCCAAATTATAAGTACCAGTTTAGATGAAACCAGAAATTACTCTTACTTGCTCGTCCAACTATTGTATTTCCTGACATTTATGACAAGGTTAAATAAATAACATCCAATAGTCTTATTTTAAAAAACAAGCGTCCACTTTGTACTATTCAACCCATCTGGTTTTTAGCCTGTAACTCTGCCACAACTGTTCTTGCACAATCTCATAGTTTATTTTTTTTATTTAATATTTGCCACATGTATCATTTCTAAGTGTCTGCATATCAAATGTTATATCCAGCCAGAGTATCAAATAACATTCCCCATTGGATAACGGCTAGTATCCATTTAATGTTCTAACTATTACACCCATCTCTTTATATCACATGACTTCATCAACATGATTAAATATTACATGGCAATGTGTGTTATCAAATCATGCATGTGAAAAGAAGAGGGTTTTATGAACAATTCCTTTCATTGAAGTATCTTCAAATGTAAAATGGTGCTTTTTCCATCGTTCAGCCAAGAATAAAGCATTATACAAATGTTCTTAAAGTCGTAGTTATGTTTTATTTCATGTGCAACAAATAACAAATTGGTGCTATGTACAAAGAGTAGAGCATGTGCCACCATCGTGGACATGATTTGTATAGAGTATACTGGCCTCAACAACCATTAGTTAATAGGGGTGATGCCAGAGCTTTACAGATTGGACACTAGTGCCAGAGGTATTGATGACTGCACATGTTTTCTTCATGTTCGCACCCTAGCTTACACACCACATCTCTTGCCAGGTACTCTTTGTAAAAAGAGAAGATCTGTCTTTCAGTTTCTAAGAAAAATAAAGAGAATCCTCGCATTTAAAGTGTGGGCTTCAATAGTGCCCTGCGAGTTTTAAAGGGTGCCCATACTTGGGGAATGATCACATGTGTTCGGATGTTTGAGCTGGGTGGCCACCGATTATGCGTATGTAGGATCCAAAATGGACATTTGGTGTGTCTCCTAACACCATACATACCAATAACCATTCATATTAGCAACTCAAGCAGGACATTGTAGGGAGGATTTACAATCAACCTTAAAACATATATATTGACTTTCTTGTTGTATACCTAAATTTTCTTAAGTTTGAGTGTCTTTGTCCTGATGGGGCACACTTGATGAATGGGTTGGAAAGTGCAGTAGAAGCTCTAATATAGTATTCTAAACCTTACTTTAAAGAGGAATGAAAATTCACTCTATTATCATTTCCATTGCATGCTAGTTCATTATTATCATAAGACCACTTCATCTCACGGGCCTAAAACATGATAACGATTGTCATAAGACCACAACTTCATCTCAAAGCCAGGAAGGGTAAAAATATCATATAGAGTATCAAAAGACATAACTAACCCTCATCACAAAGAATTTCTTATTTATAAGATGAAACACTTAGCACATCTAATTTAAGAAGAACCAACTTAAAAGTAAAAAGAGAAACAATTTAGCATATCTAATTTAAAAAGGAAAATGACTAAAGATCAATCATCAATTTACCAACATAACCTTGTCCCAACTATTTGGGCTCGGCTTTCTCAATCTTGTTTGTTAGAAGCACATATGTCAGATACGTGCCCACATGCATGCATGCTTGACACATGCTTGACATGTGGCAGTCTTAGACCACATGCATGTTGCATGTGTGCCATGTGTGATGACATGTGTGGGCTAGGGCAACTCCTAGTGGGGCCCACCTTACACGTGGCAACAACCTATGCCACCACCTTTCTCCCTTATGGGAGAGGTAAGTTGTGCACACACGCACCAAAGAATAAAAGAGAGAGGAAGAAATTTTTGTGCTCGTGGTACGAGTTATACATGTGCGGTGTAGAGAAGGTTCTGCTTTTGGTCTTGCTTGAGGTTATGTGTGTTGGCATACCATCATCACCGTCAGATCAGGTAAGTGAATTGACTTGTCTTCTCTTTATTTAATTGATTTAAAGGGGACATTGGCTTCCATGTTTCGGCTCTCTATTTGGTCATGTAATTGCGTTGTTTGATCTGCAATTATATCAATGGCCTAACCCACCATGCTATTTGTCTGCACCCTGTTGTGTAGCACGCCAACAATGCAGTGAACCGAGATCCAATCTCCGGTCTCACCCACAAACGATAAACAGGAAGAAATATAAACTAGAAACAGAATCAAAGCATTCAAACAAACCACAAGACAAGATATACATGGAAAAACCCCAACAAGGGTAAAAAATCACGGATACAAACTTCCATTATGAAGAAAACGAGATTACAAGGCAATATACTAACCTCTCCCTTGGAAGTACAGAGAAAATCCCTTGCTCACACATTAGAATAACTCCAGAATATTCACCTTAACCCTAGAAAAGCCCTAGGACCCCTATTTATAGTTAGGCAACTTCCCTTTCGCACCCTTGCGAAAGGCAACTCAAAAATCCGCAGTCCGCATCAAATTCGAAAACGAATCTGCGTAACCACGACCGGTCGAGCAGATTGCATGACCAGTTGAGCAGACCCCATGACCGGTTGAGTAAGGGCCACGACCGGTCGAGCACCTTGGAACTTAAAAACCTATGCTCACTGGACTTTGAGTCGATCCAGTCCACGACTGGTCACGACCGGTCGAGCAAGGGCCATGACCGGTCGTGCACGGCGCCAAATGTGGCTCCACTTCTCAACACACCCAACACTATTTAAACCGGAATTTCATGATAGCCTGGCAAAAAATCAACAACCAACAGCCCACATAACATCAGCACTCCTCTTTTACTTACAGGGGAGCGGAAGGCACAATCACAACGAGCTGGAGTTGGAAAGATCAATATGATTATAAGAACAAATCACATACAACCAAAAGTGCATTAGTTGTGCAGACACATCTTTCCTAACAATGCAACACTTCTATAGGAATAGGCCCCAACACGAAGATCACCTAGAACAAAAATCAAACTGGCCCTCTCATTAGGTGGGATGCTCGGTCGAAATCAATAGAAAAATGACAGTCTAACTCAACATACAGGCGTAGCCTACTTAATGAGCAGACCTGCCTGATTTTTATACCAGGTGATCTTCATTGTGGGGGCTACCATTTGCATGGTACAGTTTTTCTATGCAAATGGTATGTTGGCAGTAAAGATGTGGCTCGACGACAGTTATCTTACTTTCAGCTGTATGTGATTAGTTCTCCATGGTTATAGTTCTGATAAAATGCGGAATGCATTCAAAACTCCACCTAAGGGCTAGTACAGGCGTACCTAAAAATGCTTGTAGCATAGCTCATTCATCGTATGGGTTGAAAAGGCAATGATAATGGGTCCAAACCTTAGCATTTAACACTTGGAATTTACGATGGGAGTATTTAGCATGTCCCACTGTCAACATTTTGTGGGATAGCCAAACAGTTCCCCTCCACAAAATTCATGTGGGTGGAGCTTCATTCCATTGTCATTCCATGTGCATCCAAAATGCACTAAACTTGCTAAAATAAAGTTGTGAACATTTCAAGACATCTAGCAATGACTTAAAAAATTCAAGTCTAGCAAGTATAGATACCAATCTCACTTCTGCTAGTGAGATGCATACCAAATCTACACAATATAATTCAAATGTCATATAATAGCAATAAATTACAATAGATTCAAAGTGCTTCCAAGCACTGTGTTAGATTTGATTGTGTGAAATTTGTATGAAATTTTTTATAGTGATAGTGATTGATAATAGCACATCAATGGCAATGATGAGGACTTATTTATTTCATTTCATTAAAGTGGTTTAAAAACTTTAATTTCTCAATAAAATGAATCTTAAGCAATTAAGTTAGGTAAATTCTTAATTTCCTTAAAGTAGTGAGTTGGGTTTGGGTTACAATTGAAACCTACTTGACTCGAAGTATTGCACGATCCTTTTAAAATGTACCTTTCTGCTTTAGAAACATACACTTTTGTCTCTTACTTGTTATCTTTCAAAGAAAAGAACGGACTATTGCTTGCCCACACACCCGAATTTGTTACCGCTTTGCTTCACGCTTTGTGCAAATATAATATTTGTTGTTTTACTTTACGCTTCATGCAACTATAATATAAATATATAAATAGAAGTATGAATATATGCATGCATATACTAGCTGGGTGAATGATGCACAAATCAGCAGCAAAATTGGAGACATGAATCCTTTGACTGAATCTTGATCTAATAAAAATTGATATAGAGATTGCCCCAATAAAACCATATTGCAACATAGTTTACATACGAATTATTATTATTATTATTTTTTTAGTGAATGGTAACAAAAATATTTATTAGCACAAAGGAAAAACATAAGCTATGGAAAGAGGCAAGAAAGGGGATATAAGGAATTGTCTCACTTCTTCAATAACATTGATGATTACAACCCTTAAAACCAGATACACTGCAAAAAAAAAGAAGAAGAAGTCACCATTGGCCCTATGGAAGACCGCCTTTGCACTGTAGGACTTCAGTAACTTATGTAACAAGTCAAACCAATTAAGGTTTCAACTGTAATGACAATCTAGAGCATTACTGCAACACAACTGTATAGGGATTGATGCTATTGATCAACCGAGTTGGGCATACTTAGTCCATATTTCATTCTTAAACATGAGCTGTGTCATGTTGGGTCTTTCAGCCTGACCTAATTATAATAAAGTAGGCTGGGTCCGGTTGCACTTGAGTGATGAATGTTAAGCGGGTTAGTCCGATAGAGGGTAATGTGTTGAGGTTGGTTTGAAACAGAATCCTTAGCAACCCAGACCTATCCAATTGTCAACATTATAAAACATAGCCTTAGTGCTATGGTTAATTGCTTAGTGTTTGTTCCCAAGAAAATGAAAATCCTTACTTGAAGCCAAGGTGGAAGGAAAACAATTAAACAATTCCAAACATTGATTATAGGAGACATTTCAAACTTTCAAAAATCCCAGATATTGAGTGGAAGCAAGAAATTGAATACTCACGCAGTTCTGCCCTTAAAATCAAGTTTCCTCTAATCCAAAGCTTCAGTCAGGTTCACGGGTATAGATTGCTCCTTTAATGCGATACAGGGCGATTAAGGATGTGTTTGGAAGTACCCCAAATCACAGGAAAAATCCATATTATGGAATCTGGAGTAAGGGATGGTTATCCAATCCATCATTCTTTTAAGTTGCAGAAAGCCAAAAACACACTAAAATGGTGGATACACCACCTTCTAGAGGCATCCAAACATACACTAAATAGCAATGGCTTTGGTTTCTTGAGCAGAGAAATGATTAGTGCCACTTACTTTTCTCAAATCATGTGAGAACCTGGCTTGCAATATCTTAGATTAAGAGCTGCCTATAACTATGAGTTGTGGTTGTGATTCCTATGAACTAAGCATGGTTATAGTGCCACCTACACCACTATAAATTGATGAGATTAAAGATTTCTCCTGAGATCTGATCTTACATACAGAAAGCTGCTCTTTTCAAGCACCAACATCTAGACTGGGTTTGGATGCATGATTGGATAAGTAGTCAGTCTGACGAAGTACAAAATAACCAAATTGTTATTTCCTCGTTTAGTATTTAGATTGAGGATGTAACTCTAAATTGCTTATTGCTTGCCTCATATCCCTTTATTTATTCAGTTACTTTTATCGTTCTAAAGTGAAGAAAAGTCCCGTTTACCAACAAACTCTATTTGGGCTTACTACTTTCCAACATCTCTCACCTTGAAATTTATTACAACTAGTGTTGTAGTGGTGTGTAACAAGCACTATCATCCATTCCTAAGTCACACAACTTCATCAATTGCACTCATCATATAAAAGTCAAATTAAACTCAAGTAAACAATAGCAGCATTCACATGCATTACAAAGAAAAATCAATAATGCAAACACGTAGAATTCCAAGTCAGTAAAATTACAATTCATCCACCAATCAATTAAAAAAAAGCTTTGACATGGTGAAATCTCCCTTTTGAACCTTGTGAATCTTGAGATTTTGCTTCTTGGGACACCAAGTTTGCTACTCGGGTGCAAGCGCCATGACTACAGTTAGAACAATGTGCAGCATATGGTTGTTTAAACATACAATTCAACACATAATTAGGTGGTAATGATTGGCAAAGAAATTTATAATGATAGTTTAGGATTCTTTATAATTGTATCCCAAAATAAAATAATCATGCTCAATGGGACACACCATGTTATGAGTGTGACATACATTCCATGAGTGGCGCGCTTATCATTTCCACTGTACAAACTAAACATTATCTTGAAAAAATTTCAGATAGACCATATCACGGTTAAATTTGTAAAATGTAAAATAATGATTCATACTAATTTTTGGATCATCTGTTCATCCTCCTGAAATACACATAATCACAACCAAAAATATGGTTCACACTCCTCTCCAATGTTGTCTGTGGCATGGCCACGTGATGACATACGAGCATCACAGTGGCTACATGGAGATAGTATACATACAAAGATAAGATGCATACGAGCAATTCTTGTCTAAATCTTTTAGCCCTTTCCATTATCCTACAACAAACAGTTAAAAGAAACATGCAGCAACAATTGTCATTCAACAAGAAAAAATGTTAGATATTCTATAAGTAGATCTTTGGATCTGGAGGATTTTTTTGATTGGTATATCTTTTTGAAAATCAATCAACGAAAAAATCCAGCCCATTTACAACATGAATGGCTATTGTTTTCTATAGTGGGGCCAACCATGTTGTGTACATGTCATCCAAACCATGAATTTTGTGATCCTATTGCAAAGATGGGATTAATAAAAGAATAAGCTTATACAATTATTAAGTGGGCCATACCATGTAAAAAATAATGAATAAAATCATATGTGAATAAACAACTAATACTGAAAAATTTATAATGTGTAAATAATATGAGAAAAATTAAATTAAATAATATTAAAAGAATCAACATGTTTACCATTTTTAGTTTACTCCAATATTTCAATTGTATATAAATATTTTGATATGCATTTCCTGCACAAAACACAAATATTTAGAAGTTAAGATATCTAAATTAATAAAGCTATTGTTTATGTCTTAAAATTATTATAATGCAATTTTGTGTAAAAGTAAATTATTATAATGTAAAGTAAATGTCATAAAAACTTTTAAATGAGAAGAAGGGAAGAAAATAGTTACCAAATGCATCTCTTTTAAATAAATTCTTCGTTCACATTTTTTTATTTCTGAAGTATTTACTAGCAATACCGAAGTTTTATTTTTTTTTTTCTTTTTCTTTGGTTTAAAGATATTTCCGTAACCAACATATAGATCTCCAATATACTCTGAAAGTTAACATGTGCCCTTGGAAGAAGGTTAAAAATGCTTTGAATTTAGTAGAATTAGGTAGGAAAGTAAAATTGGTGAGTAAAATATGTATGAGTGAAGTAGGTTTGGAAATTAGATGTAAATAAGAGAAGTGTGGAAAACATAGGCCGAAAAGTTAAAGTGGATGAAGTAGATGTGTAAATCAAAAGTCGGTGAGGAAAGAGGAGGTGGGTGAAATATTAGAGTATATGATGAATACTTCATTGGAGCATAAATAATGTTTATTATATTAGTACATGGCAAATGTAATACAAAAATATAAGACAATACAAATTTTTATAAACATTTGATTAACATAAATGAATTACTATAATATTTCATAATATCTCTTATAAAATTCAATTTATTAATTGTTAAATATTTATAAATTCATGATCTCGCCTTTTGATTAACAAAAGGAGCTATTTGTTTTCTAATTTATTTTTGTAAATTCCTATAAAACATTAATGATTAATTACCAATGTAATTCCCCACCATTTTCAATGCACCTTGCTTTTTGAGCCCTAAAATGAAAGAGTGCAAATTTCATGTGGGGCCCACTACGATGTATTTTATAAACATTTGATTAACATAAATGAATTACTATAATATTTCATCATTTCTCTTATAAAATTCAATTTATTAATTGTTAAATATTTATAAATTCATGATCTCGCCTTTTGATTGACATAAGGAGCTATTTGTTTTCTAATTTATTTTTGTAAATTCCTATAAAACATTAATGATTAATTACCAATGTAATTCCCCACCACTTTCAATGCAGAGGTTGACACCTTGTTTTTTGAGCGCTAAAATGAAAGGGTGCAAATTTCACGTGGGGCCCACTGCGATGTATGTGGTTTATCTATGCAGTTCATCCGTTCAGTCAGCTTATTTTAGGGCATGAGCCAAAAATTAAGGCAGATCCAAAAATCAAGTGACCACATCACAAGAAACAGCAGGAATTGGACGTTTATCATTAAAATTTTCTTGAAGGCCCTAGAAGTTTTGGATCAAGCCTATATTTGTGTTTTCCCTTTATCCATGTTTGTGTTACCTTATGAACTGGTTAGATGACAAATAAACAATCTTGTGAGCTCGTGGAAGAAAATACTTTCAACTGTGGACATTTTACAACCAATGTTTCCTATGGTGTGGGCCATTTGAACTTTGGATCTACTTCATTTTTGGACTCATGCCTCAAAATGTTTCAGCAAAATGGATAAACGGTGTAGATATGTTACGTAAATCACAATGAGGCCCACAAATTTAAGTCAATCTTTTTCAAACTGCTTTTCAGGCAAAAATACAAAAATGGTCAAGTAATAATGTGCTACTTAGGAAATGAAAAATCATTCGCCTGTATTTCTTTGGGAAATGAAAAATCAAACGAATTACTATGACATTTAGGCCTGTTTGGATACCACTAAATAAGTTATCTTTTCTACATATAATAATGAATAAATAAATTTAGCTTAAGATCAATTATAAGTAACTTTTTTACTTAAAGTAACTTAATCACTTCAGTTTAATAAGTAGAAACTAAGATAAGCTACTTATGCCTTAAAATAGCTTATCTTGATTTCTACTTATTAAACTGAAGTGATTAAGTAACTTAAAATAAAAAAGCTACTTATAATTAGTCATAAACAAAACTTACTTATCTCAAATAAGTTATTCATCTATTGTTGTCACAAAAAAAAATGTTACTTATTTGATGATATCCAAGCAGCCTTTAATAAGAACTCTTATAAAATTCAATTTATTAATAATTAAATATTTGCAAAATCATGATTTGGCCTCTTAACTGTGATTTCTCATCTAGTCAAAGCTATTGATTTATAACTTATTGAATTTCAAGATGTACAAGGATTTGAATAAAATGATAAGTGGCTTTGGAATTTGACAGGAATTAGTGTTTTCAATCTTAATTTGATGGATTAGTGCAAATTCATTCCACGGATCTGACGAATATGATCGTCTAATCTAAGTAGTTTTCTTACCTTATTCAATCTGAAAATGAGAAACTAGATGGACGGTTGTGGTTCATCTATTGCCATCAAGTGTGGTTCTTCCCTTTCTGCCGTATCATCTCCCGTGCATCATACCAAAAGCAACTCTCACCCATTAGAAATTATCCTTATGGTCCACACAAAATTACTTAAAACTACCCCGTCCATCAGTTTTCTTAAATTTTCACCGTTGAATATTTGACAGTTAAAGATTTTAGTTTCTATTAAAGATTCAAGGGCCATTGAACCGATGGATAGTATCACCCGGGCACGGCTTTAGTGGATCCCTGACTGTGGAGCCCACCGTGATATATATGTTCCTTACATCCAGCCGTCCATCTGTTTTGGAAGCTCATTATAGGGGCATGAACCAAAAAATAAGCAGATCCAAATCTCAGTTGGACCACAACACAGGAAACAGTGGTGATTAACCATTAAAAATTTATCGTGGGCCAAAAAAGTTTTAAATCAAGCTGATATTTATGTGGTCCCTTCATCCAGGTATTTGTGACCTTATCAACAGGTTGGATGGCTAATAAACATTCCCCCAAGAAGTTCTTAAAGTTGGGTATTCAGTTACCACTGTTTCCTGTGGTGTGGTCACCTGATGTTTGGATCTGCTTCATTTTTTAAATCATGTACTAAAATGATCTTTCAAACTGGATGGACGGAGTGGATGTAAGGAACATAGATCACTATGGTCTCCACCGAAGCCGCACCCTCATCACCCCATCTTTGTCAATTTTAAATTTTTAAATCATTTCTGTATTGCCATTATGGATAACTAGATGGACGGTCATAAATGATAAGTCAGTCTAACAAGATGCTACTTAGGATCATTGCCCCACTGGGGCTTATAGTTAGAGACTGGTCCAATATCAGAATCCATCAATGGCCCAAACTGGTTATTAGATGGGCCTAGATTTGTAGTTCAACCCACCGGTTTGTGATGGCCTACAAACACCGCTGGGCTGATTTTCCTGTAAAATGGAGCTCTATGTGGCCCACTTTGATGTCCATGTAAAATCTACTCCGTCCATCATTTTCTCCAGCTCAATTTAGTTTGACAGCTCAAAAATAAGTCAGATCCAAGATCAAATGGAGGCACACTACAGAAACAGTTGTGATGAAAATGCCTAATTAGAGTGAAGGTACATAGTATTGGGTGGTCCTGGAAACTACCATATTATTTTGGTAACACTTTCTTAATATAAATAGATAAAGGGAGAGGAAAACCCTAACCCAGATTAACCCTTTTTCAATCTAAAACTTCTTTGGGCCCACTGTTTCTCATGGTGTGGTTCACTTGAGTCTAGGGTCTGATTCATTTTTAGGATTGCTTCCCAAAAGTGATTTTAGAGACACGGGACTTATAATGGTATGGTCCTGGTGGCTCTACATCATTTCCATGTGTGGTCAAAATGAGTCAACAACATTTTAGAATGGTTCTACACTTAGTGCTGAACACTACGAGCTAAATTGATCCGAGTTTGACCCAAGTTTAGTTTGGCTGGTCTACGTGACACAGTCCGTTCAAACTTAGCAAGAGTTAAATTCTGACCCTATTTTTATTGTTTGAATTTGGTTTGGTCCTAATTATATGGGCTTGAGCTTGATTTTGTTTGTTCCAAATATCCTTATTGAGTTCGGCCGAATCGATCCAAATTGGAACAGGGCGAACTCATTTTTTTTTTTTAAATTAAATAAAAAATATAAAAAATATATGAACTTTTTTATATAAAAAATAACATTATAAAGTAATATTACAAGACATCTATGCCATTTGATCCATTTTTACATATCATTTTAAGACAATCTAAAATTAAATCATATCCATAGCTCAAGTGAACCAAACAATAGCAAACGGTGTCCATTCATAAATTTGTATTATATATTATCCACATTGTAATGTATATGTATTATCCACATTGTCCATCCATTTTTACATATTGTTTTAGTACATAATTCCAAAATTGAATAATATCTAAAGCTTAAGTGGATCATAACACAGGAAATAGTGTGCATACAATCTAAGAGTCAATTCAAACCGAGCTAAATCAAGTCGAACGATTTAAAATTCTTTTTCAAACTAATCTAAGCTGAGCCCTCGGCTGGTTTGGTTTGTGCTCAGCTCTATCTATGCTGACACTAATGTTCATCCAGCAGAGCAGGCGAACCCTGAAGCTTGGCTCATGGCTGTATCTGTGCTTGAAATTTAGATGCAGTGTCCAAGACAGCGCAAAGCCAGTGATGAATGGCCGGGTCTTTATCTTCAACTGGCTCACTGATTATATAGAAAGAATGAACTATTTAAGGATTTGTTAGAGGTTATCATCTACTTAATTAGCTGATTATATAGAAAGAATGAACTCTTTAAGGATTTGTTAATGGTTACCATCTAACAACAGTGTAGTTTAAAGACAACCTTTGACGTGAACTGTTCATTATGCTGGGCCCATCTAGGCTGTCCTCAACATGAACTGTCCATCATGTGGAGCATCTACCTTGGGAGGCCCACCTTGGATTTGAGCTATCCATCATCAGGGCCCACCTTGAATGTGGGCTGTCCATCATGTGGGACCCACTTTGGATGTGTACTGTCCTTATGTCGGACATTGGATGTGGACCGTCCATCTAGTGGATCCTGTTTCTAGATGGCATTTTCAGAAAATCTCACAATGACTAGTACTCCAGTTCACCGGCTTTTCTGTTGAACGAGTTATCTTCTCAACCATCCATTAAAAGGTCACCATCCATATTGAAAGGATCGTCGGATTGGGTTGATTTCCATCCGCGGGACTAGATTGATGGTGGGGATCCATTGCACCATTTATACCATGTCAGTTATCGGGCCATGAAAATCCCTTACAGATCCTAGCCGTCTATTTGTAAGCCACCGTATCAAAGGGTTGTATCTTCCAGATTGAAAGATTTCTGGTGAATCCCACATCCAAGATAAAGCCCATCAAATTAACGGTTTGGATCCTCTTCAACAAGTAAACATGAATTTTCAGTTTTTCACCGAAGAAAATTCGCAGTTTAATCAGGATTTCACCTTTGCAGGAGTGGAATTCATCAATCAATGATCCAGATCATAGGTCTGTCTGGTCCCATTGCGGACAGACTCTGCCCAGAGTATCTCTCTGATGGGACGGTTCTAACCTCGAAATTTTCATTCCTGTTAAGTCCCAGCCTAAAACCCTAATACCCCTTCCCAAACAAAAACTGTAAAACCCTCATATCTCTCTGTCGGTCTGTGTCTGTCTTTCTGAAATGGCTACAACTGGCGGGCGCTTCCGTGAGCTGATGAAGAAGTATGGAAAGGTGGCACTCGGCGTACACTTCTCTGTCTCAGCCGCTTCCATCACCGGCATCTATGTCGCAATCAAGAACAACGTCGACGTTGAGTCCCTCTTTGACAAGATCGGCCTCTCCAGCTCCTCCAAACCAGACCCGGGCCAAGACCCACCCGCCCACTCTATCGACGGTCTCATCATTGACGACCTGCCGCCTCCCATTCCTGAGCAGAAGAAGAATCGGACTGCCGAATTGGCGGCTTCGAGCGGGGGTGCGCTTGCATTGGCAGTCATCTGCAACAAGGCCCTATTCCCTGTCCGGGTCCCAATCACCATCGCTCTCACTCCAGCAGTCTCGAAATTCTTGGCGCGGCGGAGGATCATTAAGAACAGTGTATGATTTCTCTTGCTATGTTGCATTGACTTTACTCACTACCCACAAATGGAAAAGAAAGAGGGAGAAAATAAAAAGATTGCTATGGATTTTAATGTGTTCTTTGTGGTCTTTGAATATGGTTACAGCTCGGAAAATAGAATATCAGTCTTCTTCTTGTATGATGACAGAAGGGTTTAACATTTATTTGAATTTGTTTTCTAAAAAAAGAAAAAGAAAAAGACCTCTAATGGCTAGAATGACTATCTCATCAACTGTCTATGAAATCACTTAAAAAGTTATAAATGCTACTAATTTAGGGGCCGTTTGGATGCCTGTAACTTGTGTAAAATGTAAGAAAGTTACAGGTGACTTTCTTACAGTTTGTGTTTGGGGGAGAAATGTTACAGGTAACAAAGTCTCAACCTGTAACTTTCTATCAGGTAAGATAGCAAGAAATGCAACAGAGGAATTAGGTGTTTTTCAAGTCACAGGTTACTTTGTTACAGGCAACGGCTATCGATTTCGAATTTGGGAGAGGGTGGTGGAAATGCAGCTGCATTGAAAGTGCTGCACCTACCTGCTCTGCCCCAACGTCTCCTTCTCTCTTTCTCAGCGTCTCCCTCTCTCTCTCTCTCTCTCTCTCTCTCTCTCTCTCTCTCTCTCTCAGCGTCTCCTTCCTTCTCCTCTCTCTCTCTCTCTCTCTCTCTCTCTCTCTCCTCTCCCCCCCTCTCTCTCTCTCAGCGTCTTCTTCCCTCTCGCTGCTCTGGCAAGTAAGCTCTAACCCTTGCTTGTTTTTCCACGCGCGGAACGGGGCTGTTTGGCAGGGGCAGTTTCGGATGCCTAACTGCGGGGCCCACAGTGATGTACTTTCCTTACATCCACACCGTCCATCCGTATTGAAAGCTCATTTTAGGATATGATCCAAATCTCAAGTGGGCCACACCACAAGAAACAATCTTAACTAAATTCCTACTGTTAAAAACATGGGTCCACTGAAATATTTATTTTCCATCCAACAGAAGCGGTTTGCCTAGTGAGTAACTCACTGTGCTTAGCGTACTGAGTAAACTCTTTGAGGTCCACCATGATTAATGTATTTTATCCGCTCCGTCCATCCATTTTCCCAGATAATTTTAGGGCTTGAGCCTAAAATACAATTTTCAAATGGACCACACCACAGGAAACAGTTGACTTGAATTTCTACCGTTGAAATTTTCTTAGGGCCACAGAAGTTTTGAATCAAGCTTATATTTTTGTTTTCTGTTCATCCATGTCTTTATAATCTTATAAACAAGTTGGATGACAAATAAACATGATTGTGGGGCCTAGAAAGGTTTCATAGGTGGAAATCATTATCCCAACTATTTCCTATGGTATGATCCACTTCATCTTTGTATATGCTTCAATTTTGGGCTTAACCCTTTAAATTAGATGAAAAAACGGATGGATGGCGTGGATAGACCACATACATTCAAGGTGGGCCTAACTGAGTTTACTCAGTACGATAAGAGCGTACTAAGTAAACTCAGTACGCAATCCGATTTCCCATCCAACACGTTGACAAAGAAATCGGATCTCTTATCGTACTGAGTAAACTCAATTGGGCCTACGATGATTGTATATGATTTATCCATGCCGTCCATCCATTTTTCCTGCTCATTCAAGGGGTTGAGACCAAAATTGAAGTAAATCCAGAACTCAAGTGGATCATATCACAGGAAATAGTGGGAATAATGATTTCCACCATTGAAACCTTGCTAGGCCTCACGGTGATGTTTATTTGTTATCCAACCTGTTCCTAAGATCATGCAAACATGGATGAAGGGAAAAATGAAATAAAACATTGATCCAAAACATATACACACATATACATATGCATATACATATACATATATACACATATACATACATACATACATATAAATATACATATGTATATGTATATAGATACATATATGTACACACATATACATATACATACTTATACACACACGTATACACACACACACATACACATATACCCGCTTGTGGGGAAACTCAAATCCTCCAGGTATAGCATAAAACACCCAAGTATATAAGACCCAGTATGTTATATATGTAAAATTAAATCAATCTATTTGGTTCTAATCTATCATGTGTGTCAATGTTAGATATAATGTTAAAAATTAATTAAATTTATGACCCAAATGGACCGCACCACATTCAATAATAGGGATGTGATCTTAACCATAGGTGTGTGTTTGGGCCACTATAGTATGCATCTTTCATTAAACGTATTAATTAAGTGCAAATCTCTAAGATGAATAGAATACATAGAAAATAAAGCCCAATAAAAAGCTCGGATAGGCCGTACTATGTGAACATACAACTTTTATAATAAATTTTATAGTTTTCCGATTGGTATGACGTATGAAAGCTTTTACTCAGACCTATATTTTAATTTTTATAATAAAAATAATATTTCTCACCTAACGATTAGTTTAGCTTAAGAATCAGTCCAACTAGTCATATAAATGGGCTCAATAAAATTACATACTTTTATCCAAACTTTTCTATGTGACAATTTGATTTTTAAACAATTCCGTACTCCAAACTCATGTTTGTGTGAATATAAAACATCTTACCTGTAACTAACTTACAGGTTATCCAAACATAGAAACTAAGTTATAGCTTACACCCAAACAAGATTACCTGCAACTTTCTTTCAGATGTAAGTAGGTTACCCGTAACTTACTTACAACTTAAAAAACTTATAGGCATCCAAACGCAGCCTTAAATTAAACTGTTGAAATAATGTGTACTAGTGTAGATGTACCATGACCAAAAAATTAAACATATTCAATCATATTTAATCCCATAGCAGTCGCAAGAGTTTGAAGTTTCTTGTCATGTAAAAATAATGCATATATACCGTTAAGTGAGGGTGAACCAAGGAACTAAATATAAACAGGTTAAAATGAAATGACCAGAGCTTAAAATGTTGTATAGCTTGCTAGTTCAAACCAGTCATACCCATCGTAACATCCGTTATATATTTATATAACCGGAATGTCGTTTATACCCATAACATGTGATGGGGACATCTTGCGCACACGCGCACACACCACCACCACTACGCACGCATGTACGCAGAAGGAGGATCCCATCATTGATCTGGCTCGATGACGACGTCCAGGGAGAGCCTCCTAGCTAGAAGACAAGTTTTGGTTCAGAAAAGTGGGCCCGATAGTCAAGAAAAGCCCATCATAGGATCTCATGATCGTGGCCCACTTGTTGGATTGATTTCATTTTTTAGGTTTTGCTTATTGTTATTATTTAGAACATTGTGAACGCTTTAGATTTCTGTGTTTCGTTTTTATTTTAGTTTACTTCATCACCAAGTAATAGGTTGCGCACATAGTGCGAGTTTTTGGGGTATAGGGCTTTCCCTATAAATAGGCACCCCTTGTAGTTCTTTTATTCATTGAAGTTTAACAAAAATTCCTGCTTTGTTTTTCTGCTCTCTTCATGAGTTGTGGAAGAATTCAAAAGTGGGTGGGAAGCCCTCCCTTTTCAAAGGGCTAACTACCGTGGTGCGAAGCCACATCGACCCCGATTCATCCCCATCCCCCATCAGTAACGACTTCATAAGGACTAAGACCTATGGACCTATTGACAGAACTATCAAACGCAAACTCGGCTGTAGGTATTATGGTGTCCCATGTTCTGGTGTACTCTATACCCCTCCTAGGGGGGAGACTCATCCGGTAGATCATTAAGAAAGATATCACGAAACTCATCTACTACCGGAATAACCTCAGTGGGTAACTCTATACTAGCTTCTGGGGCACTCTCTCTAGCCACAAGGCTGTGCATATTGTGCCACTCAAAATAGTGGTTTTGATGCCTCCTCTTGGGGTGGGTGCACGGGTGCATACCCGTGACTGATTCCTTGGCTACCTCCATTCATTGGTCTATCCTCCTGGCCACTTGCCTGAGATTGGACATTTTCTTTAATGGTGGGGTTTGTCCTGAGGGAGGCCTCTACTTGGTTAAGGCGTTGATCTATGCTTTGTTCCATGCGCTTACCCCAAGATTTGATCTGCTGGGACAGCTTGTTTAATGACTCTAGCAGTTGTTCCATGTTTAGTGTAGGGTGTCAACCAAAATTCAGCAATATAGTTGTCAAAATTTAAGATTTTTTTTTTTTTAAAAAAGAAACAACCTAGTTTCTAAAAACGAAAAAAGAAACTTTATAAAAAGCAACCTACTTTCTAAAAAAAGAAAAAGGAAAGTTTCTAAAAATTGAAAGTAAGCTAGTTTAAAAAAAAAAAAAAAAAAAGAAAGTGAACTAATTTCTAAAAAAGGAAAAAGCAAAGGAAATTAGTTTCTAAAAATAGATTAAGAAAGTTTATAAAAAATTAGTTTCTAAAAACAGAAAAGTAAAGTTTCTAAACCTAGAAATAGAAAGCTAAGCTAATTTCTAAAATAATTCAAATAAGGGGATAACAGAAAATTTCAGCAGCTTATGTCAGGGTTTATGGATTTCTAAACAGCCATATATGATGAGAATTGATGCGTAATGGACATAATGGACATAAACAACCAAACCCTAAAACATGTAATGAATTCCCCTACAAGAACCCTAGGCTTTGATACCAAATTTGTGTAATTGGTATGATCTAAGCCTGAAATCTTGCATATCATATTTAAATTTCCATGTCCTGCATCAACATGGCACAATAGCTGCGCATCGTACCACTACAAGCTGTTTGCATAGCCACTTTCAAGAACATGGATTATAGTTGATTAAATGAGCATTGTATGTGATGTTGAATTGATGAGAATGTCAAATTACTTCAACTAGGTGAATAATCCAATATATGGAAAGTTCCCTACAGTCCAGTTTCCATGGGAGCAGACCTTGATGTTCGTGTAGTATCTAATCCGTCTACCAGTTGTGCCTTGGGCTGATCCAAAACTCAGATGAGCCACACGATAGGAAACGGTATAAAATCAACACCTAAAACCTCCAAAAATTCACATGTTGTGGCACACCAAGGTTTTGGATTGAGCTGATTACTTCATCCTTGTCAACTGCACCTGATGAACAGTTTGGATGGCATATGCACACCCTCGTGCACACATAAAAGAAGAATAATATAGTTTCTAATGTCGTTGCCGCTTTTTAATTTTGATTCTGGACCTAACATAGGTGGCGTAACTGATGGACAGGTTGGATGGTACACAAACATCAGTGGCCCCGGCCAACTCGAATGTACCAGAACTTTCTGTTCAATGAGAGATACTTTGATACTCTGGCAAAATGTCATGGACGATTGCAGGCAATTCTAAATTACCAGAAATTGCAAACTTGAACGCAAATAATTTCAATTAAATTGGTCGAAATTATGAGAATCAGTTTAGATTAAACGAGAAATTACTCTTATTTATTAGTGTAGCTAATGAATGAGAATCATTAAGTAGTTATATCAAACCGTAAGACTAAATCATGCCCAAACACACCAAATCCAATAAATAAAAATTCTTACACTTAAAAAGAAAAAAAAAAAAATACAATAACTAGCTAATAATCAATGCTTTCATCAGTTTACTTTTGATGGCCTAAGTCATACACCCCCACGTGTGCAAATATACCATTGCATATATTCTAACCCAAAGCTAATAGAAAAGATAAAAATGTCCCAAAGGTTGTTAGGTCGTTTCTGTTTATTATATATGTGTGTGTGTGTGTGTGTGTGTGTGTGTGTGTGTGTGTGTGTGTGTGTGTGTGTGTGTGTGTAAGAGCCTTATAAATAATCTAGGCCTTACATCAATTATAAATTTTGGGCTAAATGTCATAACATCAGTCATATAATTTTATTTAAAGAAAACATGACTAAAATATCTCGTTTTTAACAGTGACACAAGCAATGAAAAAAATTAAAATTCATTAAAAAAATAATAAATAATAAATTAAGGAAAATACCACCAAAAGAACCATTTGTGAACGCAAAATTGCATCGCATGTGCAATAATTAATGTATGGTCTACTGATTGGTTTACGTATTTGGCTCATTATTAAAGATATTTCATTGGATTCTCACTCTTGTTCCGGTGGTAGACTCTCAGGAGTTTCAATACCCGGTCAAGGGTTTGAGCATCCAGGGAAATATTCTAATCTTATCTTGTTGTCTGTTACCTTATATGGTGTGATATTATACCGAATAATTTTTTTATTTTAACTTGTTATAATTGTCTGGTGCACATCTTTCTTTCCGCATGTAAAACTACTGTAGATCTTCTTATTTGAAAATTTAGTATCTCTATATCAAGGTAATTTTAGCATGTGGTGCATCTCTTTCAAGCTGAATCAACGAATGGTTGTGTCCTAGTGGAAGTAGAGAGCATATTCAGTTAGTTGTGGAAGTAGAGAGCTAGTTCAAGATAGCACTGAGTTTGTTTAGGCCTGTGGGGCTACCATGATGTATGTGTTGCATATCCTTGTCATTCATATATTTTTCAGCTCATTTTAGGGTGCATGGGCAAAAAAAATAAAACAAATCCTAATCTCAGATGGACCACACTAAATAAAACAGTGGTGATGGAACACCACTATTAAAAAAATTTCATGGGCCACCCTAATGTTTATTTGCCATTCAATCTATTGATAAGGTCACGTGGCTGGAAATAGAACACAAATATAAGCTTGATCCAGAACTTTTATAACTCAAAAGAAGTTTTTAATGGTGTATCGCCACTATTTCCCTTGGTGTTTTTATTTAAGAATTGAATGTTCTTAATTTTTGTACCCGTGTTCTAAAATCTGCTGCAAAATAGATGTCAATCGAATTCACTCCCGTGGAAGGAATGCGATAGAGTAGTCTCTTTAATAAATTGCCTATCGACGTGAGAAGGTACCTACGGACAAGACATTCTAATTGCACACTAGAACTTCTTTTACTTGAAATAAGTTATGCCTCCCTGGATTTGGATGGAATCTAGAAAGCACATCATGGTCGTCCACCATGAATGTGGGATACCCAAAAGAATCCAGCCCATCTACAACATGAATGACTATTATTTTCTTGTGGGGCCAAACATGTTGTGTACATGTCATCCAAACCATGAATTTTGTGATCCCACATAAATGAGATTAATAAAAAAAATTAGGCTTCTACCATCATTAAGTGGGAGATATGATATCATATAAAAAATAATGAACCTAACCATATAACCATATGTGAATAAACAACTAATAAAATATAAATAATATAATATAAATTAAATTAAATAGCATTGAAAGAATCACCAAGTTTACCTTTTCTCAGTTTACTCCAACATCTCAATTGCATATAGATTTTTTGATCTGCATTCCCTACACAAAAGCAAAAATATTTAAAAGCTAAGATATCTAAAATTGATGTTAAATAAGTTCTAAATTAATAATGTTATTGTATATATCTTAAAATTAATATAAGTTGTTTCATGTTGGATGACTATAAGATATTTTGTGTAAAAGAATATTAATATTATGAAGAAAAAAATGTGAGAAAAACTTCTAAATGAGAAAGGAAAAAAATGTTACCAAACGCCTCTCTCTTCAAGAAATTCTTAGTTCACATTTTTGCTTTTTGAGGTCTTTACAAAAAGCAATGAATTTTTTTGTTTAAAGATATGTCTGTAACCTATTTATAGATTTCAAACATGTGCCTAAGAAGAAGGTTAAAACTGCTTTGAATTTAGTGGAATTAGATAGGAAGAGTAAAGATGGTGAGTAAAATAAACGCGAGTAAAGTAAGTTTGGAAAGTAAATGCAGTTGAGGAAGGTAAAAATATGTGTGAAAAACAGAGATGAGTGAGGAAAGTGGAGGTGGGTGAAGTAGATGTGGAGAGTAGAAATTGGTGAGGAAAGTGGAGGTGGGTAAGTATTGTTGTCTATTATAAATATTTCACTAGAATCTCATCACATTTCCATTCTTAATTCATATGGTATATCCAACCCATGACTTCAACATTGAACCTCAATTAACTTAGTTTTTCAGTGGTTAAATATGTTTGATATATATATATATACACACACACACACACACACACACACATATGGAAAAGGTTCTATGTGGTCGAGCTCATGGGAACTTCCCATGAGGTCGAGTTGTGTGGGTCCACCGTGATGCGTGTCGAACATCTACCCCATCAGTCAGAGGCACCATTCCATGTTGGGCCTAGGTATTAAAAATAAAGTCAATCCATGACTTGTGTGGGCCACACCACATACAAAAGTTGAGAGGGGTTACCCTCCATTAAAACATTCATAATCATTTATTGGGCTCACTGAGAACTGGTTCACAAATCCAGACCATCCAATATGTGTCCCACTTGGATGAGAGGTCAGACCAAGTTTCAGATGCATCTAAATTTCATGTGGGCCCCACCAAGTGCTTTTACATGTTTTAGTCATGCCTTGACATGATTTTAGATGGTATGGCCTACCTGAGTTCCTTATATGTCTGATTTTTGGGATATCCCATAATTTAAAGGGGACCCATCAAATGCATGGTGTTGATGTTCGACATGCATCACAGTGAGGCCCACATAGCTCGACCTTATGGGAAATTCCCATGAGCTCGACCGCATTATATATATATATATATATATATATATATATATATATATGTAAAGGTCGAGCTATGTGGGCCCCACCGTGATGCATGTTGAACATCAACATCGTGCATTTGATGGGTCCCCTTTAAATTATGTGATATACAAAAAATCAGCCGCATATGGAACTCAGGTGGGCCATATCATCTAAAATCATGTGAAGACATTCCTATTGTGGGGCCCACTTGCAATTTGGATGCATCTGAAACTTGGTCTGACCCCTCATCCAAGTGGGACACACATAATGGATGGGCTGGATTTATGAACCACATCTCGATGGGCCCAAAAAAAAAAATGATTATGAATGTTTTAATGGAGGGTAACCCCTATCAACTTTTCTATGTGGTGTGGCCCAGCCCACACAACTCGATCTCATGGGGAGTTCCCACGAGCTCGACCATATAGAACCTTTTCGCCCGCACACACACACACACACACACTGTCCGCTGGGGCTGAAAGTCAGGCGGGTTGGGTCGGGTTGGTGCTCAACCCTAGCCCAACCCAAGGTTCTTGTACCTCAACCCTAACCCAACCCAACCTCAGGCTAGGAATTCTCGACCCAAGCCCAACACAAGCGGGCTCGGTCGGGTTGGTCAGGTTGATCGGGTGGATACATGATAATATTTTCATTATTACAATAGTCTATTGTATTTCAATACATGTCTTATGTTTTTTATCTATAATTTTATTAATTATACATGTAGTTATTTATACTATAGGACTTCATTTTTTTCTAAACAAACAAGCTAAAATATGAGACTACTATTTCTTTAAAAGTCATGCTGTGTAGCACGCAATCTATTTGGGAGAGAAAAATCTGGCATATCTTATTAGCTCAAGTCATCAGAAATGATGTGGACCAATGAGACCCAACAACACTGGAATTTCCTATGCCTTTTTCAACACAAACGATCCACACTCAATTATAATTTATTAATAACTCATATATTGATTGGGTTCGGGTTGAGTCGGGCAACCCAAGACCTCAACCCGAGCCCGACCCAAGTTTTATCGGGTTGGTGTTTGTATAGCCCAAGCCTGAGATCGGACTCGATACATCCTGCCCAAGCCCAACTCGTTCAGGTTGAACCCACCCAACTTTCAGCCCTACTGTCCACCACGTGGGGCCTACCTTCAATGTCGAGCATGTAATGCGGGGCCCACATTGGATGTGGATTGTCCATCATGTCGGACATTGAACTGTCTATCCAGTGGATCCTGTTTGTAGATGACACTTTCCTGAAAATCTCACACTGATCAGATGATGCAGGTTGTCCACTTTCCTGTCGAACAAATTATCATCTCAGCCATCCATTAGAAGGTTACCATCCATATTGATAGGATCGTGGGATTCTTTGATTTCCGTCCGCAGGTCATTCATGGCAAGGCCCCACTAGATTGATCGTGGTGATCCATTGCGCCATTTACCCCATGTCAGTTATTGGGCCATGAAAATCCCTTCCTGATCCTAGCCGTCCATTTGTAGACCACCATATCAAAGGGTTGGTATCTTCCAGTTTGAAGGATTTGTGGTGAATCCCACATCCAAGGTAGGGCCCACCAAATTAACAATTTGGATCCTCATCAACAAGGAAACATATGAATTTTCACCCTAGAAAATCTGCAGCTTGATTGGGATTTCAGTCTTGCAGGATTGGAATTCGTCAATCAATGATCCAAATCATAGGTCTGTTGGGTCCCATTGTGGAAAGACAATGCCCAAAGTTACTCTCTGACGGGACAATTCTAACCTTGCTATTTGCATACTGCAAACAGATGGTCAAGAAGAGAAATACACCGACGGTCGACATTCAACTGAAAATGGGAACGTTTCCAGAAAGACAGGTCATGTGCTGCATAAGGGCAGAACTGGATCTGATGGAGGTTTGTAAGTTTCCAAGCACAGGGCCAGTCCACTTGAGAAGGCTGGCTAGTCTTCTACCCATGGTCACAGGACTCAGCAACTCAGATCGACTCATCCCGCCTCTAGGGACCCACTCACAAGTTGATCCCCATCAGATCTTCGGTTTGGATGACCAAACATGGGCCGACGTTAATGGAATCTCAAAATTCCTCCTGGCTACCTCCTTAAGACCTGGGATCATGGTATACACTCCAACTTTACTACTAAAAGGCAGCCAAGACTATATATATATAGGAAGCAAAAGGATCCGCAAACATGTATATTTATAAACGACTAGTACTTTCGACAGAGTCATATCAATGCAAGCATTCAACTCTTCTTCATTGATATTTTTGACCTTGTGCTGAGTCCCAGCTCTATTTTCGTAGTCGGTTGAAAGAACTTGACCTTACTCGCCTTTTGGGTCTTCCTCTTCTAAGTAGTCATCTCGGGCATTGAGTGTCAGCATTTGGCAAACCAACCAGAAGAGCGCTGCATCAAGGGCTAGAAAGGCAGCACCACCAAAAAGTCCAGTCTTGGCAGTGGGGCACCCTGTCTAAAGGTTGTGGTGGACATTCCGGACACGGTGAAGGCCTTCAGTTACGGATGTCCAGATCATCATTGCTTCAGCCAGCACAGAAACAGACCTGATCACAACATTGAGAAATAAACATAGTGAAAATACATAACATTCTTAGGATGTTTCAACATTTGTTGAAATCAATGAGTAACGTTCCTCATGGTACTATACAGAATATAGAATGGGCTTTGAGGAAGTAATTAGATGTTTAGTGATAAGAAAAGTTTTTGCTCAGAGCCCATATGCATGATAGTTTGGTTATCTTTGGAGGGGAAATTGATGTCACCACAGTAGGAAGTTCAGCTAGTGAAGATGACAATTGTAACCATACAATCGTCATTTCTGCAGGGATAGACATCATCATTACCATCATTGGAGTTGGCTTCAAGAATCCTCTTTCACTGGTGGCATAAAAAAAGAGGAATTGTCATGGTTGCCTGGTGAAAGATAAATGAATAGATAGATATAAAAGTAAGGTAGCCAAATGATATGTGGGTTGCCAACTGCTTCCACTACCTGACCCCTACCTAGTCACAAATCTTCTCCTCTCAACTACCCACAACTAGTGATCTTTATTTACCTCAAAAAAAAATTCTAATCTTTTGTATCTATTTCTTTTTGTACTACTATTTTTAATTAATCACTGAATTCTCAAAAAAATTCATCAACGTGGAAGTACAACCAGGGAATACAAGTAAAAGTTACCAAGATGAAGCCAAGTTGGTCAGCTTGAAGAATTAGATGAAAGCACTTACACTGCAATAACAAAGAACACAACCAAGGTAGTGCTCCTGAACAAAGCATCAGTTGGAACAGATTTGCCTTTGTAGGGGTAGAAAATAGAAACCAAGCCAAGAATGGTAGAAACAAAGAGAGCTACTACAGATAAGCTCCCCAAAGCAACTGTTGGATCAGATGGATATTTGCAAATTACTACATCTTTTCCATGGATTGGAGTTCCAGCAGCAGGCTGCCAAGAAAAAAAAAAAAGGACAATTAGGGAGCAAAAAAGTAAGAAAGAAGGGACAACATTTCACACAAGGACAAGTTACTCAAGTTCATTGATAAATGAAGAGCATTCCCTTAATAATTCAATATGCCATAACAATTCAAAACACAAATGTAGATTGAAATCCATTCACAAACAACTCTTGATCAATGTGATTCTTATTTGATAGAATTCATATGCAAATGAAGAGTACAAAAGCCCATAATATTCCTTGATAGAAGCAGAGTATAAAATTAGTATTAAGTTTACAAAATCTAAAGCTGCACAGGAAGGACCATCCCTTCTGCAATTTATAGTATGACATGGATTTATGTGGTGGACAATGAGTGACTGCAGCATCCACTTATCCAAGGGACTAAGAACAAGATGCTTCAAGGAAGCTAACAATGATCCAAATGTTAGTAAAGAATTTTCTTCTTTGGTAAGTAAAATACTAGGAAGATTGATCCCCGTTTGGTAGACACCGAAAAATGAGTTCATCTCATTTTAGTTAACAGTAACTGTGTATTAAAGATATTCAGCCACAATACATAATTAAGAAAGTTAAAGACTATATGGCAAGGATATTATACAGTTTTAAAGAATGCCATGCCAGAAAATTTGTTGACACAACATCTTTAACAAAATCATGGTGAAGCTTTTCTTTCTTGCCTAGCAGGAGTGCTCAAACAATATTCATCAATTCAATTTATTGCATGCTATGTTAAAAATACTTCATACTTACAATATTTACATAATAATGCACTTCCAATAATATCTTGTACCTGTACAGAGTAGTTAGCAGATTGGATAGCGCACCTTTCAAAAGATTCCTGATCTTACACTTCTACTCGTAGCTTGAAAATTGAGTAATACACCTTTCAAAAGATTTCTGATCTTTCACTTCTACTTAAGGCTTTAGCTATACAATTTCACATAACTCCTAAGGATGAAAATATTCTCCACAGAGAAGAGTATAAAGGCTTTTCATAGGAGTTAAGAAGCAAAAAGAACTTCAGAAGGTATGACACATGCATGATACAAAGTTTAATAGTGCAAGTTACTAGCCATAAATAATTCTAGACAAACTTTCACAAGGCCAGTTTGGTAGACGCCTAAAAATGAGTTCATCTCATATTGGTTAAACGTAATATGTATTAGAAATCATCTTGATAACCAGCAATCAAGATCTCTATTCAAAATTATGATCAACTAAAATGAGATGAACTCTTTTTTCTTTTCTTTTTTTCTTTGGGAGGTTCTACCAGGCAGGACCTCAGTAATTTAGAAAATTACCTTTCTATTTTCAGCAATTACTCCAAGAATGAAGGCCAGTGAGCCAAATGCTGCCACAGCAAGAGAAATCTGCGCAGTCCGGCTAACAGCCATTGCTCCAGCAAACCTTCTACAACCACCAACATTGAAGAACTCATTGATATTAAAATGGAAGCAGCAGTTTTTCTTCTTCATCTTCTTCTTTAAGAAGAGATGGTATGACAATTGAGGCTATGATTAATTTCTTATGGTCATTTAGGTTACACTTTAAGGTGAAACACCAAGCATTAAAGAAGGCAATATTGGTAATATCAAGTAGATAATATCTACTCATGCTTGTATTTGCTAAATTTTCTGCTATTTATCAAATAAAACTAAACTGATGAAGGATAGATTTCCTGATGATGGAGATTTCAGGAGGTGGGCATATCAAGCAACTAAAGAATCTCATATCGACAAATTAGAACAAAGGAAGGCATCCTAGGTACAGTGAAAAGCTAATATATGTGATGATTATACAACTAAACTTAGATACTCTGGCATTTATGCTACTTCTTTACCCACTGATTATAGGTCATGTTCATTAGATAGTTTAAAGCTTTTTAACTATAGAATTAGCAAGTTAAACTTTTGATAACATACAGAATTTCCTGCATGCAAGGCCCACAGTTCAGCGATCCAAACTATTGATTTGATTCCACATTCTCATTGGTTTATGGATGCCCTAGAAACCTCCAAGATTGGACAGTCCTAACACTTGGATATTTGGCACCCAAAAGTCAAGAACCAATTGAGAAAGCCCAAAATTTGAAGGATTATGATCATCCAAGGAGGTTTGGGGGGCACCCATAAACCACAACGATAGCCATCAGAAAATTTATTTCCAAATGGAGGGAATTCTGTTTACCAGCAAACTGGATGAATGCTGATGAGCAGGGCCCCATTGTATATTCTTGTTTATTAATCTTCGACAGGGATGCAAGTACTTACAATTAAACTAACAAGAAAAAGAAGTAAAACCATGCAACTGGACACTCTGAAGCGATAGAAAAATGTAAGAACCTTTCACTAGGCATCCCCAATTTTTGAAAATGGTATATCTAGAAGATATCCTGACGCAGGGATGAACGTGATGAGGTCGATCACAGTCTTCCTCAAGGATAACTACTCTGAATCCACGGAGCTTCTCTGGAATCCTCACATGGACTTCTTGAATCCATGAGGAAAGAAAGCAAGAAAGTAGAGGTTTATAAGGAACTTATATATTGATTGGGTTCAGGTTGGGTCGGGCAACCCGAGACCACAACCCAAGCCTTGGGTTGGTGTTTATATGGCCCAAGCCTGAGACCAAACCCGATATATCCTGCCCAAGCCCAACCCAATGTCACAGGTCGGTCGGGTTAAACACGCCCAACTTTCAGCCCTATTGAAACACAGTGCTTCTACCACTAATTCATGTATTTACACCCTCAATTAACTCACGGTGGTTTCTACTTATTCAGTGGATAAATATATTTGATAAATAATATACATATATACAAAAAGTATGTTTGGATTCTAACATCACACGACTACTAATCTCTCAAGTTTGTTTGGCCCACCCATAATATCCATCATCCAACAAGTGGGGCTGACCTTTAATACGGACTGTTCATTATGCTAGGTCCACCTTCGTCTTATCTTTAATATGAACCGTCCACCCCGTGGGGCCTACCTTTAACGTGGAGCATCCACCTTATGAGGCCTACCTTCGATCCGGGTTATCCGTAATGTGGGGCCCACATTGGATGTGGATCGTCCATCACGTCGGACATTGAACTGTCTATCCAGTGGATCCTGTTTATAGATGACACTTTCCAGAAAATCTCACACTGATCAGATGATGCAGGTTGTCCACTTTCCTGTCGAACAAATTATCAGCTCAACCATCCATTAGAAGGTTACCATCCATATTGATAGGATCGTGGGATTGTTTGATTTCCGTCCGCAGGTCATTCATGGCAAGGCCCCACTAGATTGATGGTGGTGATCCATTGCACCATTTACCCCATGTCAGCTATTGGGTCATGAAGATCCCTTCCTGATCCTAGCCGTCTATTTGTAGACTACCATATAGAAGGGTTGGTATCTTCCAGTTTGAAGGATTTGTGGTGAATCCCACATCCAAGGTAGGGCCCACCAAATTTACAGTTTGGATCCTCATCAACAAGGAAACATATGAATTTTCACCCAAGAATATCTGCAGCTTGATTGGGATTTCAGTCTGCAAGAGTGGAATTCGTCAATCAATGATCCAGATCATAGATCTGTTGGGTCCCATTGTGGATGAACTCTACCCAAAGTCTCTCTCTAATTGGACAATTCTAACTTTGCTATTTGCATCAGGCAAACAGATGGTCAAGAAGAGAAATACACCGACGGTCGACATTCAAACGGAAAACGGGAACCTTTCCAAAAAGACAGGTCTTGTGCTGCATAAGGACAGAACTGGAGCAGATGGAGGTTTGTAAGTTTCCAAGCACAGGGCCAGTCCACTTGAGAAGGCCGGCTAGTCTTCTACCCATGGTCACAGGACTCAGCAACTCATATCGACTCATCTGGCCTCTAGGGACCCACTCACTTTTGATGTGGACCGTCCATCATATGGGCCCCACCTTCAATCATGTCGGGCCTCCTTTGATATGGACCACCCATCACATGGATTTTTTTTTTTTAGGGCATCACCCATCCACACTAGGGACCCATCAAATCAACAATTTAGATCAGCAAACCATGGGCCCCACTTATAAAGAATGGGTACATACACAACAATATTTACACCTTGATCCACTAGGATTTAGGACCCGTTGATTCCTTCCCTCTCCTGAACCTTGATGTATACTGTTTTTAAACTGAGGCGCTATCCAATAGCCAGGCTGAGATTCGGGACATCTCCTTTATGTTTTTTCAGTTTGCAGATTTGAACAAGTGGGGCTCATGGTTCTCTGATCCAAGCCATTGATATGAAGAACCCATAATTCTAAATTAATATGAACCTATATTTTTAGTAGGCTACTTCTGGAGTGTTAGGTCAAATAAAAAAAGACAGAACATGATTGTTGTTGCTTAAATGGGAATTGTATATGGAGTTGAATTGATGGGAACTTATGTTACTTCAACAAGGTGAATAATCCAATATATGGGAAGTTCCAGTGCAGTAGCTTCCATGGGGCCACTGTGATGTTCAGGTAGCATCCACTCTGTACACCAGTTATGACATGGGCCGACCCAAAACTCAGGTGAGGCACATGATAGGAAGCATGGTAAATTCAACACTTAAAACCTACAAAAATTCACGTGTCTTGGCTCACCTCGGTTTTCGATCAAGCTGATTTTTGGCGTGTCCCTTCGTCCTTGTCGGGTGCACCTGATGAACAGTTTAGATGGCATACACCATGGCAGGTCAACCACACAATAAATAAATAGTTCTATAGTGGTTACCCCTCTCAATTGTTTCTTATGGTTGCCCAATACAATAAATAAATAGTTTCTATAGTGGTTGCCCTGTCGGAGGTTCGGTTGCCCTAACTGCTAGGGTCGTGACTGCCCTAGGTTGGACATAGAGGTGGGCAGGACCGGACTCGACTCGGCTGATCCGACTCGATCAACTAGGTTGGATCTGACTCAACCCGAACCGAATGCCAGGGTCGGGTTTGGATCAAGTAGACCCACCCAGATCCGTATCCCGACTGAGTCGAGTTTGGGTTACATAGTAACCCGACCCGGCTCGATCCGAAATCCAATCTGGTCGAATCCGATTCGATCCGAAACCCGACTCGGACTGGAATTGGGTACCTATAAAACCAAAGTTTTAACTTTCCCTTTCACCTCACCTATACCCTAACTCTACTCGCGTCACACCGAACCCGATCGGAACTCCAAATCCAAGCCAACTAGCAGCCCAACACCCGATTGGAACCACTCCTCCTCATCCTCCACTTCCCTTCATCAGGTAATTTAAAATTTTAAGTATAATGGTTTTTTTTTTTTTTCTGTGGTCCACCGGGCTCGGGTGCAGCATCCCACCAGGTCACTGGTGGCCTGCCCTGGCTTGGGACCTTGGGTGTAGTGTCCCGCCAGGCCGCTGGTGATCCAGCCCGGTACAGTTGAATGGTCCAACAACTTGTGAACGGTGTGACTAATTGGGTATTTTTTCGATGTCATTGATAAGTGTTCGTTGACATCGAAGATTAGTTCGATGTCATCAAAGAAAACCGGATTTCCATGTCTTGTCTCTGGATTATTTAGTTCAATGTCATTGATGTAACTTTAATGCTATCGAATGATAAGTTTCGATGACATCGAAGTGTGTTCGATGACATCAATCATGTCGTGCAGAGTTACGCAAAGTTGCAATTTTATGGGATTTATTTTCGATTTCGTTTGGGATTCTTCCATAGCTTAAATATATGAGTGTAAATGGGATTAGGAGAGAGTTATAGGGTTTCTAATTTGTATAAAGGATTTCAAGGGTATAGCAAGGGTTTGATTCGAGGTTGTTCGAATTGGGTAAGCTCTTGTCTCTTATCATTTTTGTGTTTCATAGTGATTATATGTCGCTTTGTGCTGTGATTTTTTCTTGGAAAGGTTTTTCCACATTAAATCGTTGTGTTCCCTTTGTATTTGCTTAGTGTGATTGGATTACTTTTTTAGATTCATATCTATGTGCTTCGGTGGTCCCCCAACATGTATGACCTGTGAAAACCTACATCTCTCGACACTTAAAAGCCCAAATTCAAAGACAAGCCTTAAGCCTAAGCCAAATTAACCCAAACCTGAGCCAAGACAAGTCCTAAAACCCCGAGCCCAAGCCTAATGTTGAAATTCGAATTGGCGCAAAGCCGTGGCCTTTTAACGTAGCCGACTGCAGTGCGCCATCTGGGCACCAATCACACGTCGTGCCAGGAGTCCACGGCAACCCCAAATGCAATGGGAAAAACGGAAACCATGTGGGGCCAACCCCCACATGCATGTAACCTGAATTTTGGGTCTATCTCACTTTTGTTTGGCCCACGAAGGCAAGTGGGTTATTTTAGTGGCTAGATTCGTGGGCCACCTGGGGTAAGACATGTACGTTATGGCAGGACATCACAGTGGGTCCCACGGCCCCTAGATGTGCGCCAAACAAACATCATATTGGCCCTAAGAAGGCTCAAGTGGTGGGCGTCAATACCTACTATTTACTGTGGCGTGGTCCATGTAGAGGTGTACATGAGTCGAGTTAGCTTGTTAGCTCGCTCGAATCAACTGGGAAAAGCTTGACTCAACTCGAATTGAAACTGTGTTTAAGCCGAGTTGAGCCAATTTTATCGAGCTCGAAACTTTTCGAGTCGAGTCCGAGCTGGACCTAGCTCGACTCGGTCTTAAGCTCGAACTCGACTCGGTTCGGCTCGAATCGATTTTTTGAGTAATATATATATAATATCTAATATACTCGGACGTCCAAAATAGGTTTTAAAAAAAAAAGCTCTATCCTCACCGCTCACTCTCATCTCGGCTGTTCACCCAACCCTAAAAGCCCTAACCCTAATTCGATCTTGACCTCGAACTCGACTCTCTTCAGTGCCCAAACAGCGACCGGCGACTAGTACCACTCTCCTCTCCTCTATTTCTCGCCGTTCTCCAGCGCTCGACAATGATTTTGCTCACCAAGTGTTTGATGAAATGACTCAACGAAGTGTGGCTGGTGGCAAGGAAGGTACGTATAGGAAACAAAAACCCTTTTTTTTTTTTCTTGATTTTTATGTTGTTTAGAAGTTATTTGATGAAATACCTGTAAAACTACTGCCACTTTTTTACATACAGTGAGACTTTGAAGGTACAGTCCATGTGTTTGTGAAAATGCTGCATAGGCGAACTTGGCTTGAACTCTCCCGAGTTGCTGATTGAACCCAGTTGAGCTAGCCAGTCAGGCTTGAGGACCGAGCCGAGCCGAGTTCGAGTGGGGGTCAGCAAGTGGTTGAGCCGAGTCAAGCCGTATCCAGCTCGACTCAGTTTGACTTGTGTACACCTCTACCCATATGAGAATTATATAAATCACAATAAATGCAATATTTATAAAAATATAACTACACAAAGCGATGAATCTATGAGTCTAGTATGACACCTCGAGCGCACCACTATTTGTTCATATTATTGAGTCATATTCATATGTCAAATAGAAGTTATCAAACGTCAACATAGTGAAAAAATATCCTCAAGATTATACTCGGAACATCTTAGTCGCTAATTTCAGATCAATCAAAGATTCCCATATCTAAGCCTACATAAGAGCGTCCAGAAGCAACAAGGAAACCATAATGAGGGTTTCACAGCCTTGACAATTTATGGAAGGCGTAATCAAAGAACATCTCGATGCCCTACACCAAACACATCGGCTTATCTTTTAATTTTAGTTTTAATTTCCTAGCATAGCTTAGCTTAGATTATAGCTATTGCCTAGCGACTCCCGCTAAGGTACCTTAGGAGTAGAGATAGTTTTCTTCAACCTTAAGTTGTCGATCATGATCATCTAAGATCCAATTTGGTTGGTTACACCCCCCTTTATTCATTTGGTCAAATAGGCATATCAAGTATTTATCCATTTTCATTTTGTTTATTAATTTAGTTCTCCCGCAAGTTTTCAATTATAATAAATATTATTTTACAATATCTAATGAAATTGACAACATTTTGCTTTATTTAATTTGAATACGTCTCTTTGTTCGTTTGAAAGTTGTTTTGCACTTAAAAGTGTTGGTGAAGAATAAATCCTTAAGTCTATAAACTCACATATATTGTCACAAGGAAAAAAGAACTCATTCGTAAAGATTAGCCTCCATTCCTTTCACTAATCGCCTTAACGAAGCACAGTTTTGGCCACCAAGAAGACTAGATCTCTGATCCCAGCCTCCAATCTGTTTGTATCAAATAAGGGAAAGCCAACAATTTAATCAACCCTTGAGTTAAGCAAACTTTGGTGTGCTCGCACATCCTACTTACACACATATGTACAAAACCTAGACACTCGGTCATACAAGTAGTCTAATTTGATTGAATTGAGTGCAACAGATGCTACCATATTGAGAGTAATCACTTCCTTTATCTCACACCAACTCATTAGCACGTCATTTAGGAGGATGGAAGAGTTCTTTGCATATGCGAGTTGTCACCACATTTGCCAGCGTCAGTTGGCATTTATCCCAAGTACCAAAAGGGGGAGGAATGAGCACATAATTAAGATGGCTAACCAAGTACCCTTGAATTATCATTTTCAATAATCTTGGAACGATAGTGTCTAAGTTTTTTAAAAGTGGAAGTAAAAGTTTTACAAATCATGTTTTAAATATTTTAGAATTAATTTTCATTTCGGTATAAACAAATAGACAACTCATATCATACTTTAACTAGAAAAAGATGTGAATGAAGGTAATTAAAAAAATAAATCACAACCTATGGCGTAACTGAAGATAACGAAAGTAATGGCCCAGTGCAACCCTAATTAGGAGTTTCAACACCTGGTCAAGGGTTCGAGTACCCATAGGTGGTGAAATCCCACTACGGCGTGAGTGTGTGGTGGTGTGTGCATGTGTTAAAAAAAATAAATAAAATAAATAAAAAATAAACCTAATTAGTTGGGTTAAGGCTTAGATGATGATGATTTCAAGTTCACACGTAGGCAGGATGTGCAGCAAATGTGCTACTTATTGTTCTCTTCCAAACATCTCCAACAAGCGGTCACCAAACCTCACTACAAGCAAACCAATATATTTTACTGTTTCATCCATTCATGGTAATATTTGTTGGGTTTTTCCAAAATAAAAAAAAGAAGAAGAAGAGAATAATGAGCTTTTCAAATTTATAAAGAAAATGAGAATGGATTGTAGTAATTGTTGGTGATCATTCATTTGTGAACAGTGATACCTCTTGGTGAACAGAGCATCATCCCATTTCAAAGTAAAGGTGAAGGGGTGCCATTAATGGTGGAAGTAAGTCATTAGTGAATAAGCATGACCTTGAAAAGTCAGGCATGTACCTTTTCATGGAAAAGGCTCTTTAATGTCTCATGAAACTCTAAAAATAATTACTTTTTTAAATAGTTGTAGAATTTTCAGGACATAAACTACAAATAAAATTTAAGAAGTAAACTGTAACAATATATAAGTCAGGAATGCACGCCGACAAAGTGTATTCAGAGTGTGAATTTTCAGTTTTATCCACATTACTCTGATTTTGGAGATGAAACTAATTGTATCCTGAAGGCAAATTTGTTGTAACCCTCTTGCAAATATCACGTTGTATACTGGAGGCGGATTGTAATACACCTTAAGCTTATCTTCAAGTGAATATTTTTTCTATCTTTCCGCCGCCGCTCTAACAATATTTTCTATTTATATTGATTCATCATCACATCTGAGGATAAAAAACAATACCTCCCTGATTGATGAGATTCAGTCCAAACTATCCATGGTGACTTGTGATTTTTTTAATTTTTTTAATTTTTTAATTTTTTAATTTAAAGAATGAAATACAGCTTGGCATGAATCATCTTGCTGTACTATCAGTGAAGTGTGAACTGACAGTGGGGTGTACTAACTAGCTAAAAAAACAAAATCATCTTGCTGTAATATTTGCCTCACTCTCGAAGTGAACAAATTATTATTTTGAAGTGAAATATGCGATCTTGCTCATCAGAATGATGTTCAGTCTGCTGATGCACATGATTTGATACATGTGGAGCCACGTCTGTGAACGGTGCACCAAACAATTGATCAGATGGGCCAGCCCTCCATAAACAGTGAGACTCGAAAAATCTTCCAGATTGGAAGATTCTAGGCCGTCAATCAAAGGACTACAAATTGATGGTTAAGCAGACAATACAGCAAAGAATCGCTGACATTCAACATCTAAACAATCCAACGATCATAAGGTTGGAGAATCTTCCAATCTGATATGGTTTGGGGAAACCCATCACAAGTTGATCGCTTTGGATGACCAAACATGGGCCGACATTAATGGAATCTCAAAATTCCTCCTAGCAACCCTTTTCAGCTTTAGATGGGATACACTCCCAACTTCACTACTAAAAGGCAAAAAAGAAAAAGAAAAAAAGGAGGAAGCAAAAGGATCCGCAAACATGTATATTTATAAACGACTAGTACTATCGACAGGGTCATATCAATGTAAGCATTCAACTCTTCTTCATTGATATTTTAGACCTTGGGCTGAGTCCCAGCTCCATTTTCATAGTCGGTTCCAAGAACTTGCCCATACTCGCCTTTTGGGTCCTCCTCTTCTAAGTAGTCATCTCGGGCATTGAGCGTCAGCATTTGGCAAACCAACCAGAAGAGCGCTGCATCAAGGGCTAGAAAGGCAGCACCACCAAAAAGTCCAGTCTTGGCAGTGGGGCACCCTGTCTCAAGGTTGTGGTGGACATTCCGGACACGGTGAAGGCCTTCAGTTATGGATGCCCAGATCATCATCGCTTCAGCCAGCACAGAAACAGACCTGATCACAACATTGAGAAATAAACATAGTGAAAATACATAACAATCTTAGGATGTTTCAACATTTGTTGAAATCAATGAAGTAACGTTCCTCATGGTACAATGGAATATAGAATGGGCTTTGAGGAAGTAATTAGATGTTTAGTGATAAGAAAAGTTTTTGCTCAGAGCCCATATGCATGATAGTTTAGTTATCTTTGGAGGGGAAATTGATGTCACCACAGTAGGAAGTTCAGCTAGTGAAGATGACAATTGTAACCTTACAACTCTAAAGCCGACTACCCGATTACTGCAGGGATAGACATCATCATTACCATCATTGGAGTTGGCTTCAAGAATCCTCTTTCACTGGTTGCATAAAAATAAGAGGAATTGTCATGGTTGCCTGGTGAAAGATAAATGAATAGATAGATATAAAAGTAAGGTAGCCAAATGATATGTGGGTTGCCAACTGCTTCCACTACCTGACCCCTACCTAGTCACAAATCTTCTCCTCTAAACAACCCACAACTAGTGATCTTTATTTACCTCCAAAAGAAAATTTCTAATCTTTTGTATCTATTTCTTTCTGTACTACTATTTTTAATTAATCACTGAATTCTCAAAAAAATTCATCAACGTGGAAGTACAACCAGGGAATACAAGTAAAAGTTACCAAGACGAAGTCAAGTTGGTCAGCTTGAAGAATTAGACGAAAGCACTTACACTGCAATAACAAAGAACACAACCAAGGTAGTGCTCCTGAACAAAGCATCAGTTGGAACAGATTTGCCTTTGTAGGGGTAGAAAATAGAAACCAAGCCAAGAATGGTAGAAACAAAGAGAGCTACTACAGATAAGCTCCCCAAAGCAACTGTTGGATCAGACGGATATTTGCAAATTACTACATCTTTTCCATGGATTGGAGTTCCAGCAGCAGGCTGCCAAGAAAAAAAAAAAAGGACAATTAGGAAGCAAAAAAGAAAGAAAAAAGGGACAAGTTACTCGAGTTCATTGATAAATGAAGAGCATTCCCTTAATAATTCAATATGCCATAACAATTCAAAACGCAAATGTAGATTGAAATCCATTCACAAACAACTCATGATCAATGTGATTCTTATTTGATAGAATTCATATGCAAATGAAGAGTATAAAAGCCCATAATATTCCTTGATAGAAGCAGAGTATAAACTTAGTATTAAGTTTACAAAATCTAAAGCTGCACAGGAAGGACCGTCCCTTCTGCAATTTATAGTATGACATGGATTTATGTGGTGGACAATGAGTGACTGCAGCATCCACTTATACAAGGGACTAAGAACAAGATGCTTCAAGGAAAGCTAAAAATGATCCAAATGTTAGTAAAGAATTTTCTTCTTTGGTAAGTAAAATACTAGGAAGATTGATCCCCGTTTGGTAGACACCAAAAAATGAGTTCATCTCATTTTAGTTAACAGTAACTGTGTATTAAAGATATTGATCCACAATACATAATTAAGAAAGTTAAAGACTATATGGCAAGGATATTATACAGTTTTAAAGAATGCCATGCCAGAAAATTTGTTGACACAACATCTTTAACAAAAATCATGGTGAAGCTTTTCTTTCTTGCCTAGCAGGAGTGCTCATACAATATTCATCAATTCAATTTATTGCATGCTATGTTAAAAATACTTCATACTTACAATATTTACATAATAATACACTTCCAACAATATCTTGTACCTGTACAGAGTAGTTAGCAGATTGGATAATGCACCTTTCAAAAGATTCCTGATCTTACACTTCTACTCGTAGCTAGAAAATTGAGTAATACACCTTTCAAAAGATTTCTGATCTTTCACTTCTACTTAAGGCTTAAGCTATACAATTTCGCATAACTCCTAAGGATGAAAATCTTCTCCACAGAGAAGAGTATAAAGGCTTTTCATAGGAGTTAAGAAGCAAAAAGAACTTCAGAAGGTATGACACATGCATGATACAAAGTTTAATAGTGCAAGTTACTAGCCATAAATAATTCTAGACAAACTTTCCTGGGGCCGGTTTGGTAGATGCCTAAAAACGAGTTCATCTCATCTTGGTTAAACGGAATATGTATTAGAAATCATCTTGATAACCAGCAATCAAGATCTCTATTCAAAATTATGATTAACTAAAATGAGATGAACTCTTTTTTTTTTTTTTTTTCCTTTGGGAGGTTCTACCAGGCAGGACCTTAGTAATTTAGAAAATTACCTTTTTATTTTCAGCAATTACTCCAAGAATGAAGGCCAGCGAGCCAAATGCTGCCACAGCAAGAGAAATCTGCGCAGTCCGACTAACAGCCATTGCTCCAGCAAACCTTCTGCAACCACCAACATAGAAGAACTCATTCATATTAAAATGGAAGCAGCAGTTTTTCTTCTTCATCTTCTTCTTTAAGAAGAGATGGTATGACAATTGAGGCTATGATTAATTTCTTATGGCCATTTAGGTTACACTTTAAGGTGAAACACCTAGCATTAAAGAAGGCAATATTGGTAATATCAAGTAAATAATATCTACTCATGCTTGTATTTGCTAAATTTTCTGCTATTTATCAAATAAAACTAAACTGATGAAGGATGGATCTCCTGATGATGGAGATTTCAGGAGCTGGGCATATCAAGCAACTAAAGAATCTTATATCAACAAATTAGAACAAAGGATGGCATCCTATGTACAGTGAAAAGCTAATAGATGTGATGATTATACAACTAAACTTGAGATACTCTGGCATTTATGCTACTTCTTTACCCACTGATTATAGGTCATGTTCATTAGATAGTTTAAAGCTTTTTAACTATAGAATTAGCAAGTTAAACTTTTGATAACATACAGAATTTCCTGCATGTAAGGCCCACAGTTCAGCGATCCAAACTATTGATTTGATTCCACATTCTCATTGGTTTATGGATGCCCTAGAAACCTCCAAGATTGGACAGTCCTGACACTTGGATATTTGGCACCCAAAAGTCAAGAACCAATTGAGAAAGCCCAAATTTTGAAGGATTATGATCATCCAAGGAGGTTTGGGGGGCACCCATAAACCACAACGATAGCCATCAGAAAATTTATTTCCAAATGGAGGGAATCCTGTTTACCATCAAACTGGATGAATGCTGATGAGCAGGGCCCCATTTATTAATCTTCGACAGGGATGCAAGTACTTACAATTAAACTAACAACAAAAAGAAGTAAAACTATGCAACTGGACACTCTGAAGCAATAGAAAAATGTAAGAACCGGTCACCGCGGCACTAGAAAAATACAGGCATCCCCAATTTTTGGAAAATGGTATATCTAGAAGATATCCTGACGTAGGGATGAATGCAATGAGGTCGATCACCATCTTCCTCAAGGATAACTACTCTGAATCGACGGAGCTTCTCTGGAATCCTCACATAGACTTCTCGAATCCACGAGGAAAGAAAGCAAGAAAGTAGAAATAAATTCTAATAAATTTGTAACTTGATTGATTGATGAAAGAAACGAGTTCACAACCCTTTAAATAGGGATACCAAGCAATGGGATAGAAATCAGAAGCAATTCGCAACTTACTATAAATAGTTACTATTTATAGGCGTCGTGATGTCTACTAGTGTGCAAGGTTTTCGGCCAAAATAGTAAGTGTCCTATTTGGCTTCACAAGCTCTTCTCCTAATTATTCTAAGCTCTTTTCACGTTGGGCGCAACTCTGAAAGCCCAACGGATGAAGAGCAACCCGGTGTAGTGGGGTTGGGTGGCTAAAGTAGCTCGTTCTACCCCAAAATCATACACTTTACGCCTGATAACCCATTGCGGATTGCGAGATACGTCCGATCTAAGGTCTGATGGTCTGGATCACTTATGTCGTCGACCGGGCCTTTTATGATCCATCTTGGCCATTAAACTGTCCGCGACCCGCTCTACATCATATCCCAAATGGAAATGCACACCTACTTCCAAGCAAAGGTTTAAGTGACGAAATTTTCATTACAGTTGAAGATACCATGCAGCAGTGAAGTGATGAAACATGAGATTGGTGAGGATACAGAATTGCAACCAACGAAGATGACATACAAATAACCTATAAAAATAGCAAAAAAAACTAGGATTTCTAACCTAAAGATATATGTAGTGTCATTAATTAATTAATAAATAATAGTCCCCTTAGATTTCTCTAAAATAGAGAAATCTTTAAGATGAATATTCAGTAACTGGCCATTCATCTCCAGACAACATTTCATCACATGAGGAATCCAACGGCACAAACACATCCTGCATGAGACAATCCTAGCCTTCACATCAGAGGCATGAAAACATATGGTTATCACAAAGCAAAAAATCAATAGCAACGGCTATGATCAACCACAGGCGGTATCCACAAGATGAATGATCAAGATCACTAAGCCAAGGCACCACTTGGACAGCATATACATCTCAGGGCTGAAGAACAAAATTCTACAGGAAGGGAAAAAAAGAAAAAAAAAAAAAAAAAAGCCAGATCTGCTGTGTGATAGACAATAGATCAATGGCCTGTATTACTACTATCGATGGGACCCCCTTCGATCAGAGAATCCAAATCAACTTTTTTTAAAAAAAATTAAACAAAGAAATCAAAATCAAAACCAGATTACTTTGAGATGATCAGACGAGGAGTCCTCGCTCGCTGTATCCTTGCCCGTCGGCCTTGGAAGGATAGATAGATACACGGAGTAGTAATATGTGAAGCGGATTGGCTGGTGTACCACCTATATAACTGGTGTAGATACGGGTCATGGCTTATACGAACGGTTCAAAGGAGATCAAAGTTAGATGGCCCCAAAATGATGTATTTATTATATCCACACCGTTCATTCATTTTTCGGGATCATTTTAGAGCATTAGAAAAAAAATTTGAATCATATCTAAAGTTCAAATGGGTCACACCAAAAATAACAGCGATGATAATGATTTTCACAGTTAAAATATTCGTAAGCCCACCGTAACGTTTATTTTCCATCCAATCTATTAATAAGGTCAAAAATACACGGATGAAGAGGAAAACCAAATTTCATTTGATCCTAAACTTCTGTGACCCCCAAAAGGGTTTCAATGGTAGACGTTCAATCCCCTACTGCTTTTTGTAGTGTGGTCCACTTGATCTTTAGATCTGTTTTATTTTTCGGCACAAGCCTTAAGACGAGCTTGCCAAATGGATAGACGGTTTGGATATAAAACATACCTTATACCGTTGGATATTTTCATTTCTAACCGTCCATTAAATCTCTACCAATCTGATAGTCAGATAATCAAAAAATAATAATAATAATAATTTAAAAAAAAAAAAGAGAAGATAATCGAATAAGCTTAATTTTTCGTTGACGACACATCTACACTGGTTAACATAACTTGGACGGTCTAGTTTTAATAGTCGTATGCCACGTGTGCAATTTCTATGTAATTTCAAAGTGCCTGTGTACCATCTATAATACTCTGCTGGACAATCAAAGTGAGAGAGGCGGATTCTGGATTCTCCTCGAATCATCTATTTTAGGTCACATTCCTTTTAATTTTCTTTTTCCTCTTAAGATCGTAGCGACGCATCATCGCATGCGGGGACATCCAGACCGTCCATGTCATGGGCTTGCTAGGAATCACATGTATTGGAGAATCTTATCCATCCAGATGAATTTAAACGGCTTATTGTTTTATTCTTAATTTTTTATGTTGGGTAGCTTCCAATTGGATATTTAGAATCATTGGGTGAGTATGATTTTAAGGTTGTGGACCATCTACAGTGGGTCAAGTGTATTAAAAGGTCGAGATTGTTGCACCTGTATGACAAGTGTGCAATGGATGAGTCACCACTATTTGGGAGTACGGACAGTTGGACACCCATGATCACCGCTCACAGCCACACGTATGGCATGTGTATGAACCATCATGCACTGTCAGAGTATCGGAGAAGAGCGGGTCCCACCAGCCTAGCAGACTATTAGTTAACGCCCATTCCCGTTTCTCACTTCCATCTGAGGTTCCGATCTGTCTCATTTTTTTAGTCCATGGAGTAAAATTATCCGGAAAAGTGGATGGATGGTGTGGATGAAATATATAAACCATGATGGAGCTACCAGTGGGCCCCACCTCGTCAGATACATCGTAACCTGCATTTGTAGCCACTGCAAGCCATTACCATAGTAACTTTCAATACCATGAATTATATTTGCTTAAATGGGCATTGTATACTGTGTTGAATTAATGAGAATGTCTGCAGTTTACTTCAACCAAGCAAACAATCCAATATATGGAAAGTTCCCATTCAGTCCAGTTTCCATGAAGACTGTGATGTTTGTGTAGCATCTACTCCGTCTACCGGTTGTGGACTTGTGCCAATCCAAAATTCAGGTGAGCCACACGATAGGAAACAGTGTAAAATCAACACCTAAAACTTCGAAATGTTCACATGTTGTGGCCCAAAAGGTTTTGGATCGACCTGATTTTTGACGTGTCACTTCATCCTTGTCAACTGCACCTGATGAACAGTTTGGATGACATATGCACACCATAATCGGCCCACATGCAAACATAAGAGAAGAAGATTCTTCCATTTAAAAATAAAAGAAAAATAATAATAATCAAAGCTCTCATCAATTTTGATGTCATGAGTCATACACCCTACCTGTGCCAAAATGATATTGCATAAATACTAGCACAAGTAGAAAAGATAAAAATGTCCCAAAATCTGTTGGACCTTTTCTGTTTATTAATTTTTTATATAAAAAAATAGCCTTATAAGTAATTTAAGGCTTATATCATTTATAAATTTTAGAATAGATGTTACAATTCCAACCTTACAATTTTATTTAAATAAAAAATGACTAAAATATCTATTTTTACTAATGATATACATAAGCAATGAAAAGAAAATTAAAATTCATCAAGAAATAAACAAAAAATCATAAATTAAGGAAAATTAATACCACCAAAAAAAATATTTGTGCACCCTGATGATGCAAAAAACTGGTGCGTCCTCCCCCATCCTACCACCTGCACAAGAAGGAGACAAATGAGACCCTGGCTAGAGCCGGGGATCCTCCGATGCTAAAGTCAGTGATAAGTTCATATTAGGAGGTTTTTTAAAGAGTTTCCTGCGTCAACAAATTGACGCCTTCTGTGGGAAGCGATACGAAAAGTCATTTTTCAGGTTCTATCCAGACGCTTCAAATAGGTTCCAATGGCGAGAACTAGAAGAACCGCTCAAGATGAGCCGAGATTGGCACTGTCTGTAGGAAGCGATACGAAAAGTAGTTTTTCAGGCTCTATCTAGAAGCTTCAAACAAGTTTTAATGGCGAGAACTAGAAGACAGCTCAAGATTATCCGAATGAGGTCGCTATCACTGAACCCCCGCAACCGAAGGACCGCTGGGTACGAACGGAGCCCAGGGGGCTCAGAACCGACCTGACAATCGACAAGGTTCTGCGGCCCATCTGGCAACCTCTGTTTCGACCAGGCATACCTAGCGGAACCGAGGGAATGGCCGGTTAGACAAAGAAGTCCAACAGCTTAGGACCGATATGAATTATATGAAGCAAATGCTGGAACAGATCCATCGGCAGCAAGTTTCGACTCATCATAATATCGGTCGGGCGAATGTCCCGCAACAGTTTGCCGACCCTCAGTCTGTCGCTCCGCGATCTATCCCTTAACAAAGTCAGCACCAGGGTCCGGCCAAGCCGACACCCGCTCATTCCATGACTACCCCGCTACCTAGCACCGACCTTCGACACGAAATAGATCCGAGAAGGCGCAGCAGACCTCCGGTTGAGGGGATGGCGGACAACGATGAACCCTGGAAAGCCAACCTACAGGACTTTAGGAGGAAAGTGCGGGAAGAAATTGCAAACATGAAGCAGGGTCGTGATGCACATCAGACAAGGCCTGAGGCGAAAGCATCTCCGTTCATAGAAGAGATAATGCAAGCTCGGTTACTGGAGCGATTCTGTCTTTCGCAGATTACACCCTTCACCGAAAAAATTGATTCAACCGAGCACATCGAATCCTTCTGGACATATATGGAATTACACGATGCCTCGGACGCTGTGACGTGTCGAGCTTTCTCCCTCACTTTAACCGACGTAGCTCGACTTTGATTCAAACAATTGAAACCAAAGTCCATCAACTCGCTCACAGAGCTTAGCGATGCATTCCTCACCAATTTCATTGGTGGGAAGAAAGAGTTGAAGCCTCCTTGCCACCTGAATAACAGTGCAAAAGGAGGGAGAGCTGCTAAAAGATTATATCAAATGCTTCAATTTCGAGTTACTCCAAGTCCGAAAACATTCAGACAAAACAATACTCAACTCGATCATGCAAGGCGTTAGAGATAAACCATTTCTGGTATCCTTGGACAAAAACCCGCCTACCAATCTGGCCGAATTCATGGCTCGGTCAGATAAGTACGCAGATGCCGAAGAAACCCGGATCATGCACAAAGCTGCCCAGAACGCAAAAGTCCTGGCTAAAGAGTCAGCGAAAAAAGAAGTTGACTCGGTTGGTGGAAAGAAGCATAAAGATGATCAGGCAAGTGATGAGCGCAGGTCGGGTAAGCGACCTGATCGCAAGTTCACGACGTATACCCCGCTCAATAAACCACAAGAACAAGTTTTGATGGAGATTAAGGGCAAGGGGTTCGTCAACTGGCCAGATAGGCTCTGAAGCAACCCAAACCGACGGAGCAAGAACAAATACTGCCACTATCATCGCGATCACGAGCACAATACGAGTGATTGCTATCACTTGAAAGAAGAAATTGAGAGACTCATCCGAGAAGGTTGTCTAAGATAGCACGTCGAAAGAACCGAAACAACGGAAGAACGCTTGGGTGACAACCGACCCACGGAGGAAATCTGGACAATTGTCGATGGTCCCTGAGGCCGGGGCGACTCAAATAATGCTCGAAAAAACCACGCCCGAAGCATCAGTCGACCCGAGTCCGAAATCCTTATTTTAGCTCGGCCTTCGAAAGAGAAGAAAATGGAGAAGTATTGTATATCGTTACCGATGAAGACGCTCGGGGCATCTATCATCCGCATGATGACGCACTAGTCGTCACCCTCACTTTAGCAAATCGCAAGGTATTCCACATTTTGGTTGATACAGGGTCGTCCGCGGATGTGCTGTTCACTCAAGCATTCGACGAAATGGGTGTCGAATGATCGATTTTACGGCTAGTTCACACCCCATTAATTAGATTCTCTGGTGGACGAACTATTCCCGAAGGAGTCGTCTCATTGCCACTCACTGCTAGAAACTCTCCGCATCAGGCGACATTAATGGTCGACTTTCTGATAGTCGACCAACCATCGGTCTACAATGCTATACTCGACCGGCCCTTTCTATGCCTTTTCCAAGCTGTGGTGTCGACGTACCATCTCTTCATGAAATTCTCGACGGAGTCGAGAGTAGGAGTTGTCAAAGGTGACCAGCAGAACACAAGACACTGCTATGCAACGACTATAAAATCTTTAGCCGAGGTAACCATAATTGAATCGCTAGGTCTTCGGGCCGAGACCCATGAGCGAAGACAACCGGTAGAAGATCTTATCTCAGTACCCTTGGTCAAGGTAGACGAATCTAAGACAGTTCGGATTGGCTCCTCCCTGCAGTCGCTCCTGAAAGATAAGCTGATATCCCTACTCCGACGATACGCTGATGTATTTGCATGGAGTCATGAAAATATGTTAGGAATCGATCCCTCGGTGATGACTCACCGATTCAACATCTGTAAGACCCGTATCCTAGTTCGTACTGTTCCGATGAATCCTACGATCATTTCCGTCGAAGTCCGGCAATCTGCGACTGATAATCGACGTTGCGCACGACCGTAAGTCGTATCCTTTAGATTCGAGTCAGTTTAATCCGAGACCTGTATCATTGCGACCGCACCGTCGCCGCGGTTCCAACGCCGCGACTCACGCACCAATCCAATACCCTGACCAGAAGATGTGAGCCGGCGTTTATTTCGAAGAAACGCCGCGCTTTCTCGATCCCAAGAGAATCTCTACACAATGTCAAATCAATCACATCAATCAATCAATCACATCAATCAATCAATCACTTCAATGTCAAGTACAAGCAACCCATGCTTTCTCTCTCCAAAGTCAACTCTTTCTTACCCTCTCTCTTACACACCCATACCTAGTCAAGTACCACATCCATCACCTCACATCACTCACCTCACATCTCCCATCCCTCTCTCCTTACAACTCTCTCTCTCCCTCTTTTCTCACACCATTTCCAAGCAAGAGAAATAGCCCACACGTCCATGGCTTCCAAGTGAGAAAAGAGAATTTGTGTGGCCCACCCTTCCCATTCCAAAACCCATCATCTTAGCCATCCATTTTCCCATCTCCACCATCAAAGAGGAGCACAAGGAGGGTGGCGTTCCAACGGACAGAAGAGATCAACCGGTGGGTGTTCCTATAGGCTAGTTTTTCATATTTTTATGATGGGCCAAGTGAGGCCTACCGATCAATGGTGTGGATCTCACTTTGGACCCTAAAATGTGGCCGATGGCCCACCTTGATTATCAATATCATTCCATGATGGGGCCATTCTCCATGGACCCCATCATGATGTTTACTTTCCTAGCTTAAATAGGGGTCATCGTGACCGTCTATTTTAGTGGAGAAGAAATCTCCACCGTTGAACTTTGATTTAATGGGCCCACCTATATTGGGACCCATTTGATGTATGTTGTAGATCATAAAAGGGAGGGCCCATAGTATCGGGGTCCCTCCATCACTCGGTCTTCCATCTCTCTCTTTCTCTCCCTTTCTCCTTTATTATTTTTGGTATGATGATATGGCCGTGTGGCCTACTTGGATGGACCCCACAATAGGGTATGTATTGGATCCAAACCATCTTAGGTGGGGCCCACTTTACATATGTATTGTAACCACACCACCTCACCATGTGGTGGCCCACCTATGAAGGGCACACCTCAAAGGCGTTGCACGCCCAAACAAACAAAAAAAAAAAAAGTCCAGGGACTCTCTGGACGTTAAAACAAAATACCAATATCAGCCTTTTCTAATGCATTGGAAGTGGGTCACTTGTATAGGACCCACCTTGATGTATGTGTTCAATCCAAGCCGTCCATCCCCTTTCCCACCTCATTTTAGCCGTTGAGCCGAAAAATGATGTTGATCTGACTCTCAGGCGGACCATACCTTTGGAAATAGAAATTTTCACCGTTGAAAACTTCCCCGATCTTTCACGTACATTGAAAAATACCCAATATTGGGCTTGTTATCCTTGTTATGAGCCATGGGGACCAATGGTCGAGGCGGATTGCCGTCCGATGCCCCTACAGGAAAAACCACACAAAACGTGATTTTCAAAAAAAAATAATAATAAAGGCGGCAAAGCTTACTGCTGCAGCCTTGAGCAGCGCATGTGAGCGCATAGGCCAAGCTGCTGCGGCATCTGTGCGGCGGAAAGCAGAATGGAAGGGGACCCCCGGCTCCGCTCACCGTGGGCCCCACCTGATGTTTATTTGAAATCCAATCCGCCCATTTGGTGGGCCCCGCATGAAGTGGGTCCCCTCCAAAAATCAGCCCAATCCGATTGCTCGGGCGGCCCACATAATAGGAAGCAAATGGGAATGAACGTTTACCATTGAAACCCTTTTTGAGACAGAACAGGATAAGAATTTATTTCTCCCCTTCGTCCAGGCCTCCCGACCTTTTGAACGGGTTGGATGGAAGGTAAACATTATGGTGGGCCCCACATGGGACCCACTGATGATGTATGTGCCTGTTGCCATTGCACTCTCCGACGGACGGTGGAAGCCTACCTTAATGTATGTGTTCGTCCGCACCCCTGCATGCGTGTGTGTGCGAGTGCATGCGTGTGTGTGCACGTGTGTGAGTGCATGCGTGTGTGCACGTGTGTGAGTGCATGTGTGTGTGTGTATATATATATATATATTATATTTTATATTTTATAATGTACCTGATGGTGGGCCTATATGGGCCCCACCATGATGCATGTGTTGCTCCAACCCATCCAACCATTTTGAAAGATAATTTTGGAGCTTGAGTCCAAAATAAGACAGACCTAGGATTAGGTGGGCCACCTTATAGAAAGTAATGGATTTGATTGTCCACCATTAAAACCCTTGGGCCACCCATTTTGGACCAGTATGATATTTGCTTTCCCCTTCCAGGTCGTTGTAACCTTATGATCAGATTGGATGGGAAATAAATACTATCGTGGGCCTTGGGATTTCAATGGTGGAAGTCATTATCACTACTTATGTAAGGCCCATTCAATGTATTTGTGGCCGTTACTGAGACCCACCTTGATGTGTATTTGTGGCCGTTATTGAGGCCCACCTGGATGTGTATTTGTGGCCATTGTTGAGGCCCACCTTAATGTGCATTTATGGCCGTTGTTGAGGCCCACCTGGATGTGTATTTACGGCCGTTGTTGAGGCCCACCTTGATGTGTATTTGTGGTCATTGTTGAGGCCCACCTTGATGTACATAAGGCCCATGTGATTAGGCCCATTCGAGGTATTCGTGGCCCGTTGTTAAGGCCAACTTTGATTTATGAGACCCATATTACAAGGCCCATTGTGATGTTTTCAAAGACCTATGGGTTATGGCCCATTGCAATGTACATAAGGCCCATTGATGTGGCCCACTTGATGAATGTAAGGCCCATGCAATATGGTCCATTTGATGTATTTAAGGCCCAATGGGATGTCCTTAGGGCCCATTGCAATGTGTGATTCCTCCATGGTCTGTGTAATGATACTTTATGGCGGGCTATGCCTTGGAAACAATGTTGGTTTGACGTCCACATTGTAAGGATAATGTTGGTTAAATGTCCGCATTATCACACTCCTTAAGGCCCACTGATAGGTCCATATTTGTACTCTGCAGTCTGTTTAGGCCCATCTTCACTTTGAGCAACCCCCATTATCATACCATAAGTATAGTGCTGCCCCATGATTCATGATCATACGTATCATATGCATGCTTGAGATGAGGGTGTTGATCATAAGCATATGCCTTCGCAAAGCCCATTACGGGCTCCACGATGGCGGAGTTGCCCTGCATGAGCGTATGGTTTCGCAGGACTGTTGCATGACCGGTAGTGTGACTCATGCACTTGCATTGTGTGATTGTAGTTCTTGTATGCCCTAGTGACACAGGGGCCATAGCCTCCTGAGACACATCGTGGGTGGGTGGATTGATCTAGGAAATGTTTGGTTCAGCATACGGGCGCCATAGATGTCCTTGGGTGAAAATTTTTAAACCCGATGGTAGAGGATGACTCCAACGTCCAGGCCGAGTGGATGTACGAGCGCATAAGGGCCGAATACTAGGAGGCCGCGTCTCCCACTGTGTCGTGGTCGGTTGGAAAGGGGTGTGACCTTACCCGCCTGAGTGAGGGGGCAATTTCTAGGTTGAGTTTGACCAGCTTGAGGAATCGGTCCGCTATCGACGATAGGGCCCGATATTGGCAGGCGGATAGTGAGGTCTCTTTTGTTCTTCCAGTTGTGCGTCCGGATAGGGACGGCAAGCTGGCATAGAGTGTACTAGACCCCGGTGATTATCCAGACTGATAACTGTATTGACAGGAGGATTGACATGCTTGAGCTGCATTCTGCATCGCATGGCCTTGATATAGCCGATATCATTTATATTATGTACCGCATAGCCTTGGTACGGCTGACTGCATTCATGTACTCATTGGCACGATTTCGCATTACTCTGACCCTACATTCTGAGCACGCTCATATTGCGCACACACTTACACCACCCTCTAAGCTTTCCATAAGTTTATGCACAATTGATGCGTGCAGGTGACGCCAGGACGCAGCCGTAGTCTCGCCGCAGTCGGAGCGTGCAACCGAGCTTCTGGAGTTTTTATTATTAGCACTATTTTGTATTTCCCTTTCTTACGCCTTGTACTTAAAGTTTTTGTTCATAGTGGATTTTGTGATGGTGTTCTTGTGGTTATTGTTCGTGGGTTATGCTTGTGGTTATGCTCATTATGAATTAAATTGATTACTAGAAATCCTCCTTGTAGCATCCCAGATCTAACCGGCGTATGGGCGCTGGGAGCTGAGAATGGGGTTCTACGGAGGCTGTCGGCGCTGGATTCGGCGATCGGGAATTTTGTGAGCCCGGTTTCTGAGTTTGGGGCGTGACAACATCGATCCGACCTACCGACCAATCCGACAGAAGTGACGACCCCTCGGCCCCGAAAGGTACGCCATCATTGAAGAAAAGGTTAGCATACTCCTCAAGGTTAAATTCATCGAAAAGATATACTATCCGGAATGGGTAGTTAATGTCGTACTCGTTAAGAAAGCCAACGAGAAGTGGCGAGTCTGTATTGACTATACCGACTTAAACAAGGCTTGCCCAAAGGATAGCTTCCCTCTTCTAAGGATCGATCACCTGGTGGATAGCACGGCAGGGCACGAACTTCTTACTTTTATGGATGCTTATTTTGGATACAATCAAATTATAATGCATCAATCAGATAAATCTAAGACTACCTTTGTCACTGACAAAAGACTTTATTGTTACCGTGTAATGTCATTTGGTTTAAAGAATGCAGGAGTAACCTACCAACGATTAGTAAACAAAATGTTTGCTCGGCAAATCGGCCAAACCATGGAAGTGTACATTGATGACATGCTCGTTAAAAGCGTACACGTGGCCGATCATATTGCCGATTTAGAAGATATGTTTCTTATCCTTCGCAAATACCAGATGAAGTTAAATCCAACCAAGTGCGCCTTCAGCGTAAGCTCAAGTAAGTTTCTCGGACTCCTAATCAGCCAGTGAGGGATTGAAGCAAATCTGGAGAAAATCAAAGCATTACTCGACATAGAATTCCCGAAAACGATCAAAGACATGCAAAGGCTGACTGAACGAGTAGCCGCACTTAACTGCTTCATCTCCCGAGCTACCAATAAGTGCCTCCCGTTCTTCAAACAACTGAAGGGACGATAAAGGGTAGATTGGACGAAAGAGTGCGAAACAGCTTTCCAGCAGCTGAAGGCGTATCTCGGATCACCACTTCTCTTATCAAAGCCCGAGCCTGGGGAAGCTTTGCTGCTGTACTTGGCGGTCTTGGAAGCAGACATAATCTCAGCTTTGATACACGAGCATGAAAGAAAGTAGTTGCCGGTGTATTACGTCAGCAAAGCGTTCTTACTGGCAGAAACAAGATATTCGCCTCTGGAGAAGGTGGCCTTAGTCCTAGTCGTCTCTAGAGATGGGCATCAGTCTGGATTGGATCGGATTGGGTCTAACTTGACTCGATCCGATCCAAGACCGAGTCCAGGTCACCTGACTCAGACCGATCCGATGCATGGTTGACCTGACCCGAACTGAGTTCGACTCAGTCAGTAAAGAGTCGGATCGGGTTTAGTAAGATTCAGATCGTATAAATTTAACCTAATTGTTTCATGTGGTGTGGTCTACTTCAACCTTTAATATATTGACTTTTTATGGT